>JAVTVY010014599.1:0-60834 GCA_036873755.1 Hanleya hanleyi | reverse complement strand
ACTTCAATCTTCGTAGTTATATTTATCTTAGTTTATGTTAAACCAATCTGTGGAAGAACTGGTTTATTTTTAGTGATTGGGGGTGGTATTATATTCCCTGAAGACACAAATCCTTGTATATCTCAGGCTAATATATTTAAAGCTCTCATATGTAACGCGTACGGGACCTCCAAGTCTGGTTCTTGATTATTCAAGGGCTTCAAAAATGATCAAATTCGTTTTCATTTAACGAGATCGATTACAGCACTTTTTTGGCCACCGTTTTCCTGTTTCAATCCGCCCTGTTGTCATCCATAAGCAGACATATCAATCAACCTGGTGCAATTTTCAGAATGCAAGGCCCGATTCATGTTGAATTTCTGGTCCTGCACCATGGTGCATGTACAGTCCTAACTAATCGGAAAACGGTATCAGCAAAAATTGCTGCAGCTAATAATATAAATCAATCATATAATATAAATAAGTTCAGTTGAATTAGCCATGTATACGCTTTCGGAAACCCACATAAAAGGTGGTTCCTGATAATTCCTCTTCAGCTTAAACTCTGCTTCAGTATCATGTGAGCAGCATTTTGTTTACCGAAATTGTTTCAATGGCGACCTGACCCATGTGGAAACAGGAAATGTCAGAAGAGAAAATTGCTCATTTCGTTGTGTGTTGAATGTGCTTAAGCTAGAAATTCAGTTCATTGACTGGAAACCAACGCCGGGAATCGCAGGAACAGCAGAAATCAACAATCAGATGTATTATATCGGTCTTATATGGGCACGAAGAAGGGAGAAATGCAACTGGATGATTATCAAACTTGATACACATGTGTTTTATGATTAGAGGATGTTTTAGAGAAATCAATCATTGATCATTGACCCATTGGCGCCACCTTCATGCAGAGATTTCTGAAATGCCATAGCAATGTAGGCCTTGTCGTAAGTCGTAAAGAATGCGTTTGGCAAATTTTGAAAGAACCCGATGAATCATTTGGAATTGATCGCTTGCTAAGAATTTGAACTGACATCCGTGAACTGGAACGGACACGAAGAAGCAATAGCAGCCGGTCTCTTGTCGCAGGAAATGCGTATGGCGAATTTCGCGAGAATCCGACAAAGCGTTTGGACGTTATCGCTTGCGAAAAATTTAAACGGACGTCCACGGACGCAAAGAAGCAAGACCCATTTTGACCCAGTGGCGCAACCTTCAGGCAGATTTTGATGAAATGCAATATCAACTGACGGCTTGTCGCAATGAATCCCTATGCCCAATTTCGGAAGAATCCAACAAAGCGTTTGGAAGTTATCGCTTACAGAAAATTCAAACAGACATACACGGATATCCACGGACACATAGAAGCAAGAACTATTTAAAATATAGTACATATGTATAAAATTGTCAGTTATCATGGTTCTCAGCAGCTCAAAATACTCTACCGGCTAAGTAGATAGTGCAAAGTGAAAGAAGCCCAGTAACTGATCATCTGAAGTCATGGGTCAGTGAGCAGACAGAGTCTTCTTTGTTCTCCCAGAAGTGTGCAACCAATTCATTCTGCTGTAGCTGTCATTTTGGTTGATTAAATGCCAAATTCTTTAAAGAATTAAAGTATTATTTGGAGATAAAACACTGCTGTGTCAATATTCTCGTTGTCAAAAAGGGTTATTCATTAATTTCATATGTATCAGGCCTTGCAATTTTATGGGGCTCATCAGCCTAGGTCCCAAGATTCAATAGCAGCCGATGTCTTGTTGCAAGGAATGCTTATGCCGAATTTCGAGAGAATCCGACAAAGCGTTTGGACGTTATCGCTTGCGAAAAAATTTAACGGACATTCACGGACACAAAGAAGCAAGACCCATTTTGACCCAGTGGCGCCATCTTCAGGAAGATTTTGCTGAAATGCAATACCAGCTGGCGTCTTGTCCCAAGGAATTGCTATGCCGAATTTCGGAAGAATCCAGCAAAGCGCTTGGAAGTTATCGCTTACAGAAAATTCAAACAGACATCCACGGACATACACGGTAATCCACGGACACAAAGCCACATAACGCGAACATGCATCCAGAGTGAACACGTAGCAAGAGTAACAACAGCATCTTCAGACCAGCGGTGGAACACATAGAGCAGCGATTCGTTCTTCCAAATATTATCAATGTATATAAATTGGTCATATATGTAAGAGATGGGAAAAATTGACGATGTCTGGCGACTAAAAAGCAACAATATGACTTCACATGGAAGCTTCCGACGGCACCTCACATTCAGACTAGAATACGGAGGACATACAGGCCTACGATATCGTCCGTGGTTATTCATGTAAGCTTGTAATCTCTTTTCTCCCCCAAAATCGCGCAATCGTTCAAAGATATCAGGTTTGCGCTGACCAGATGTGCAACTCAATATGTGGGTTGCAAGCTCCTCTGTATCCGAATAAAAATTCATCGGTTCTAATCGGCTCATTTTCGAATTTTTAGACTGGATCCAGCATGCGAATAGTCTGGGAAACTAGGTAGAATGGCAAACCTGGCGAACATCCACAGATTTTCGAGCAGGTACTGTGTTTAGCGTCTTTGTGATGTGTATGTCGCTGGCATATATTTCAAAGACAGACACATTGGTTTAGGTATCCGAGAATGCAAGCCACTTGTTCTGGAATTCTGGAATTGTATTTAGAAAACCCGATTGCTACATTATACACCAAATTGATGGCGTCAGTATAGTTTGTTTTATTGTCTTGTTTTTCTTTCTTCCTGGTTTTCATTTCCTCGTCCTGGTGAAGATATAAAAGTGCGGACTTAGCAATAAATTCTATTCACTGTACTGTAGTTGGCCGCTTTTCCCAGTCATTTTGTTGATTTGCGTTCTTGGTTAATACAAGTTTATCGGCCTTATGTGAAAATCTATATTTTATGGTATCATATGAGCATAGAACATTGACCGGACTGTTTGGCCATTCCCAATCGTTCTGATTTTATGGTAGAACTCCGCTTTGAAGACGATGTACAGTTGTTCCGAACAGGCCAATATCGAGTCCTCAAAGGTACTAATTACCTATATAATTTCCCGTCAGTTTAATTATTAAGCATATATGATTCCCCGTCATCATCAATACATATAAATCGAAGGACAAATCCTGTATAATTCATACTTTATGGTTGTACACGATACATGTTTCTATGACAGCTATACCGGTATCCTATTTTTTAGCGCAAATGACCTTTTTGGTTTGCAACAACTCTGGCATTGATGACATAATGGGTAATAAAAACCTAGACACTGCTATCCTCTTATATTACAACTTCATTCATTCAATATCGTTAACTTAAGAATATTGTTTTACATGCATCTGCATAACTATGATTGTCTTGACGTCTACAATCACATCTTCAAAGTTGCGAGATCTATAGGATTCTAATGTATGAGCTGCCGTTTATGACAATATTATACACGGTGTGTATATATAATGGAGCATGGAAATATGGTGATAATGAATGAATATGGTGTGAATTGGTTGGTTATATTGGAAATGTTGTTATATTGAAAGTTACAAAATATGGGATGGTTTTATCATATATTGTAACATTGTGGCAATGTATATGAAATATTATTTATATAGGAGTAAAATGCAAACTAAAGAAGTTTTATATATATATGAAGAGTGGTGTAATTAGATACACTCTACATTTGCTAAACATATAAACCGATTGAACGTATATAGTGTAACTGATATTGAACGTATATATATATAGAACGACTGAATACGGCGTATTTGATACAGCGTATTTGACAAAGACGCTTAACGGATATGGCAGGCGGAAGTATGCTGTGAGCATGCACGTTGTGCTCGCGCAAAGCATTGCGGTTCCAGTTCCACGATAACAGTGGCCATTGACTGATTTCCGCTCTCAAACTAGGGTCTCCGACACAATCCAACGACTCGCCGACTTGGTTGCCGGTCAACAGTGGCCAGTGCCACATTAAAATTTGCGAATAGAGAAAGGTCAGCCCGTCGCCGCTTTACGGTGGCCCATAGACGACATGCTAATTTTTTTTAGTTTTGAGTTTATTTTTTTTTTACTTCTAGGTTTCATTTTTTTGCGTTAGGTTTCATTTTTTTTCATTTTGTTTTAGGTTGATTCCTTTAGTTTTCACCCGGGTGGAAATGTTTCCACCTGTGTGAAAACCTTCTCACCCGGGTGAAAACGTTTTCACCTGGGTGAGAAGGTTTTCACTCAGGTGAAAATTCACGTGATCGTGCCCTCGTGTTCGTTCCCTTGCACTGACATTTCGGCAAAATGGAGGGAGGTTCGTTTAAAAGTATAGATGATCTCAAACTGTCAAACTGAACTTTTATGTTTGCTGCAGTCGATAAATGATATTTCACGTCTGGCATGTTTTATATAAGTTGTATTTTCAAACCCGAGATCTCTGCGAGCACACGAGCTTGTCATGTCTGAAAAAAGAAAACTAAGCCATGTATAATCTTGTGCACGGGCATTCTGCTGCGGTGTGGGTTCGAGAATGGCCGTTTTTTTCCACAAAGCCAGTTACCGTCATTTAAATTGCACCGTTATTATATATCAGTAAGTTATTTGTGTATCGGCACTGCAGAATTGTATTGCCCCGCATCATTCAGTGATTTCGGTAGCTAAAATCGAATAGTCAGATCGCGCGCAAATTAAACCGCCTAAGACGAATCGTCCAACGTCCTGTGTCAGATCGTCCAGTGTCGATTTTGGTGCTTAATGAGGATGGTTTCTTTCATTCGTAGTAGGGTGAGTTTTAGATTCAGAGATACAGTGCTGGTGATCCGTTCCTTGGGGGGAGGAGGGGGATATACCCCAGGGTGATGTGGATGGGTGCACTCAATGCAGCATCAGGTATGCTATCTGAATATATCAGCATATGGGATTAGGCGAGGCTTAGTTTGTGAAATAAAGGGTAGAGCTCAAGCTTTAACAAAACATGAAATAGTATCCTGAAATGTTGAAAACGGACAACCAGCCAAGCAACCAAGCAGCCAGTCCGCAAACCAGTCAGATTTCACCAATCCATAGTACGGATATTGCTTCGCAATCCCTCTAACAATTGGTTAAAATAATCACTGAGTCCAATGGATGCACATGAAACTCACTGAATATTATTTATGTTTCAGGTTTGATAGACATATTACATCAAATATTCCTGCATTTGACACTGACCGGCCCAGCTGCCAAATGTGGAGTCACTTATATAAGCTTACATTAGAAAGCAGAAAACTCAAAATCAGTTTAACATGGGCCGTAATGGCTGACGAAGACGATTCTGAGCCATACAGCAGAATGGATCCAGGAGAAAGAAATGGAGATCCTGTGAATACTATCGTATAGGTCTACCGTGAACACCGTATCAACGAACCGAAACAGAAACACAAATTGCTTCTATACTATTTCTTCTTTTCTTCACTGGGTTTGAGATCAACATTAGGTTCAAGCTAATACGAAAGCAATAATTTTTCTTTGAGAATCAGTCCGAAGTATTTCTCTAGGATGATCTAAACTCTATCCTATCTCACTAGTATTATCCTAAGATGAGGATGGTTTGGGGAAAAGCGCGAGTCAAGGGGAGGTAAGCGTCTAGTCGGGCATCGTTTAGAAAAGGAGGCTAACAGTTGCAGCTGGTCTTTTTCATCTATTATGTTTCTCGAACCTCCACATAATTAGTGTGGGACTCAAAACAGTCACGAGAGACAACACAGAAGGTCAAAATTGATCAACTTATCGTTTATTCTCTCGTTCGTCATTTCTCACTATTAGTCCCATTGATGATTTTTACCCTAGCCTCATCCTGAGCTGTGATAAGCGCGACTCTATCTCCATCGTATGTGTTTAGCCTAAATGCGATTTAAGTGTACAATGACCGTATTTGGTTACCCTATCAGGCATCAATTAGAGGTATCAGGACAAATCTAAACCTCACCCAACTAAATAAAAAAACTCAATAAGCTCCAAAAACTACATCGGCCGATCCGACACAGGGCGTTGGATGATTCGTCTTAGGTGGTTTGACTTGCACGATCTGACTATTCGATTTTAGCTACCGAACACTTTGAATCACTGAATGATGCGGGGCAATACAATTTATGCAGATTATACGGGTTCGATTATATGGGGCCTAATTTTATCTTCTCAGACATGACAAGCTCGTGTGCTCGCAGAGAACACGGGTTGGAAAATACAATTTACCGGTATATAAAACACGCAAGACGTGAAATATCATTTATCGACTGCATGAGCAAACATGAAAGTTCAGTTTGACAGTTTGAGATCATCTATACTTTTGAACGAACCACCCTCCATTTTGCCGGAATGTCAGTGCAAGGGAACTAAAACGAGGGCACAATCACGTGGATTTTCACCTCAGGTGGAAACCTTCTCACCCAGGTGAAAACCTTCTCACCCAGGTGAAAACGTTTTCACCCGGGTGAGAAGGTTTTCACTCAGATGGAAAACTTTCCACCCGGGTGAGAAGGTTTTCACCCGGGTGAAAACTATAGAAATAAACCTAAAACAAAAAAAATGAAACCTAACACAAAAAATGAAACGTCGAAGTAAAAAAAAAAAAATAAACTCACAACTAAAAAAAATATAGCATGTCGTCTATGGGCCACCGTAAAGCGGCGACGGGCTGACCTCTCTCTATTCGCAAATTTTAATATGGCACTGGCCACTGTTGACCGGCAACCAAGTTGTCGAGTCGTTGGATTGTGTCGAAGACCCTTGTTTGAGAGCGGGAAACAGTCAATGCATGGCCACTGTTATCGTGAAACTGGAACCGCAATGCTTTGCGCGAGCACAACGTGCATGCTCACAGCATACTTCCGCCTGCCATATCCGCCTGCCATATCCGTTAAGCGTCTTTGTCAAATACGCCGTATCAAATACGCCGTATTCAGTCGTTCTATATATATATATATATATACGTTCAATATCAGTTTACACTATATACGTTCAATCGGTTTATAGTTTTAGCAAATTCAGAGTGTATATAATTACACCACTCTTCATATATATATATAAAACTACTTTAGTTTGCATTTTACTCCTATATAAATAGCATTTCATATACATTGCCACAATGTTACAATATACGATAAAACCATCCCATATTTAGTAACTTTCAATATAACAACATTTCCAATATAACGACCCAATTCACACCATATTCATTCATTATCACCATATTTCCATGCTCCATTATATATATATACACCGTGTATAATATTGTCATAAACGGCAGCTCATACTAATGAGTATCTTTGTTACACGTATGCAGTGCGCTCTTTTGAGGACAAACGGCTGATCTCGTTAAACGTTCTTCATTTCTCTGGGATGTCTTTCTCTGTAACTACAATCACTGTTACGAGAAGTGTAACCTATTGATTACGGATTTACGACAGAAACTTAACCTTGACATTCGGGCCTCAGAAACGTAACCTAGCCATATTACGTCGTCTGTAGCTGTGCACTTCCGTCTTTCCGAGGCAATACCTTTCTCGATCTTTGACACGTCGCTGGCTTTACATCAAACGATTTGATGATCAATCATGTTGGAAATATCCAGCGTTCTTTAATTAAGCGCATTTCAGGAACTGTTTCCCCGAAGAGAAGGATCCTGATATATATGTACGCTATACTGTTTAATACGCTCATATCATCACCGTCAGTTGTCCCTCGTCCACCGGCTAATGCGAAATAGAGAGATTGCCCCAAACTGGGAGCAGACAAACAGGGATAGGCTGCTTACTTCCCCTACATTCAATTACGGCGACACAATCTTGTTTTCATCATCAGTCGGAATCTCGGTATCGTAACTTGGTCTGGAACGACATCGTTCATGAAACAAATCGCCTATACATAAATGGCTGCCACCTTAACGGATGGGTCGCTTCCCCTCTCAAAATAATTAGAGGCTCCGTAACCGGTTCCGTAGAAGGCCTAGTTGCTATTGCAAGTATATCAACGATTTAGTCATACATCATGTGTGATATGTTTATCAATAATTACTGGTTCCCCCAGTTGTGACAATAATCGTCAACATGCTCGCTATAATTTTATTGAGTGACAGTTGTGACATTAGCTGGCGACCTGACAACGGCTAATGACAGCTGTCACCCTGATGCACTTCAGCAGAGATGAATGAATGAATGAATGAATATTTATTCACCACACAGCAATACAAAACAGATATGCAGAATGTACAGGAATGAGTAGTTAGCCGCATATGTGGCGGGAATAAAATCCCAGGGGGCTTGTTCTATCCCGAATTAACAAGTGAATATACATAGGCTAATTTCAGCGACAGGACTATATATAGTTTTTGTGGAAATAAAATTATATACAAATCATGGAAATGTTATTATATATACAGAGGCGGTGAATAAGGTATAAGCACCACTGTTGCTAATTTGTCGAGAAATCAATGCTTAGGACGAGAACATTTAGTTGTTGCAAAAATACATAAATAGACGTGACGCGCTGGATAGACAACCAAGCATGCTAAACTAGTGATAAAGAAGGTCGGATGAATACTCACAGATTGCAGGAGAGTACAGAGTAAATAAATAACTAGTAAGACATCGGTTACAATTAGTTTACGTATACCCGGTTACCGTGTCACAATGTTTAACAGGATTTTTTTTAGGCGAGATTTAAAAACAGACTTGAAGGCGCAAGATTTCAGGCTGACGGGTAGTGAATTCCATAATCGGGGTCCCTTTATTTTACAAGAATAGAATGAGAGTTGCGATTTGTAAAACGGCCTGTATAAATTAAGGTTGGCCTGTCTGGTTGGATAGTTGTGTATAGCAGATAGCTTAGTGAAGTAATTTTGCAAGCTGGAGGGAAGAAAGACTGAATGATAGAAAAATTTGTGCGCAAATATCAGAATAAGATAATCATTTATTTTATGTATAGGAAGAATATTTAGCTCCAAGAATAGGTTTCCGGTAAACTCTCAATTACATGTTTAGCGTTAGAACACTAAAAGCGAGGTTCTGTTTGAGCACACGTTCCGGCCTAATCGCGTTTAGGCTTTGAACACATGGAGTTTAGGTTATAAACGCATAGACGTTTAGGTTATAAACACATAGGTCTTTTAAATCTAAACACATCGGTTTAAATCCTAAACGTCTATGCGTTTATAACCTAAACTCCATGTGTTCACAGCCTAAACGCGATTAGGCCGGAACGTGTGCTCAAACAGAACCTCGCTTTTAGTGTTCTAACGCTAAACATGTAATTGAGAGTGTATGTGCTAATCTGGTACTGGATGTTACAATGCGAATAAGCCTTTTTTGCAGAAGAATTAATGGCTGGAGGTGTGTGGGATATGTGTTGGCCCAGACCATGCTGCAATAGGAGACGTAAGAGTAGAATAATGAGTAATATAAAATGATTAAGGTCTTTCTGTTTACACAATTTTTAATATTGTTTAAAATACCTATATTTCTAGATAATTTCGAGCATAATGATCCAATATGTGACTGCCACGTTAACTTGTCGCTAAAGATGATTCCGAGAAATTTGAATGTGTTGACGCATTCAAGTTCATTGCCATCAATGATGAGTTTATGTGAAACATGAATAGTGGATCTAGCTGGTTTGATTAGCATATATTTGGTTTTCTTCACATTGAGAGACAATAAATTGCATGAGAACCAGTCGTGAAGTTTAATGAGTTCGTTTGACATTGTTGCGATTAAATGTTCATGATTAGTGTCGGATAAGATGGCGCTTGTGTCGTCGGTGTCAATTAAACAGGTTTTTGCACTTTATAGTGATCTGATAGATTGACATATACATGGACAAGTCTAGGAACACATAATATAAAGGTAGATGCACACCAGAAAATATACCTTTAGCTAAAGGAAAAAAATGAGTAGGACGAAAACCTCAATATCAGGTGGAAAATCGGCAAGATGGAACCAAGAAAACCAAAAAATCTAAATAAATGAGACAAGAGAGTAATATTCAGTGGATGTTAAACCAGGATATCAACTGCAAGGAACATGACTTGTTTTTAATACAACCTGGTGCAAAAGAAACGGATTTAAGCACAGATATTTTGAAAGGGAATACGAAATCAACATATCACGTACAAAATCGTATCTTTAACAAACAACATTTGTGTCACAGTATGCATATACATTAGGAATTAGCTGAGAACAGTTCACAAGAAGATGATCATATTTTCACTATTTACAATACGCTAGTTTTTGTTTGTAATTTCTCTGTTATATCGCACTTTCACTGACTTCCTTTCCATCTACAAACAGTTTTCCTCTTGCGAACCTGACTTTTTTCCCTTCTTGGAAGCATTTATTCATGTGCTCACGAAATAGATTTTTCTTTTTTCTGTCCTCGGGGGTTAAGTCGTCGGTAACAAATACAGTACTGTCCCTGTTACCCCTGAACATATCCTTGGCTTTCATGAGAACCGTGCGTCGCTCGGGCCGGCAGAGAAACCGTACAATTATGTGCCTGGTTACTCCTTCTCGTCTGGGTCCACTCGGCCGATGGGCGTTTTCAATTTTTATGCCTTCAAGATTTAGATTTTTCTGGATGATGTCTTCCACAATTTGGGTGGGATTTTCTCCGGGAGATTCTGGGATTCCACCAAAGCGGAGGTTAAAACCACGGCTATGGCGCTCTTGGTCTAGTACCCGTTCTTTAAGTTGTCGATTTTCTTCTTCTAAGTTCATGATGTGTTTTCTCATCTCCGAAATTGCGTTTTTAGTTACGGACTGTTCCTTTTTCAGTGCTGCAATCTCGCTGTCCGAGAATTCGATTGATTTTTGGAGATCTATCTGTTTTCGTTCAACAGAGACAGAGATGAACATGTCCTGCAGCCAAAAGCCATTCATAAAACTGATTTCATTACAAGTTTGTAGTCCATCATTCATTATTCCGTCGCCCATTAAAGACCTGTTCCATATTCCATATAACCGCATTAGCACCAAATTTGAAAAAAAAACATAGTACACAGAAATATAGGCTAGTTTTCGGCAAGACGGAAGCGGTCAACATTTTTTAATGATGCCGGCAAGACATCATGGTGTTCGAAAATATTAAATGCGTATCGCTGATCAGTATTTGTAATCCATAATATTTTCGTTATAAAGTCATTATCTATAGAATGGTGTATCGCAGTCACGCTTTCATTGTGTCTGTTCATATGAACACCATGAGGATCTTGAAGAACATGGGTTCATACGGTTGCTAGCCCCGGGTTCAGCGGAATTAGACTCAAGTTACGAAACGTAGCGCCATAAATAATTTGACCTTTAGCATTAAGTTCTTCCGTAAGACTTTTGAAATAGTGGCGCAATACCTTTCCCAATATGTTTTACCTCCTGAAGGGCCCTCGTCAACAGAGTTTAAAGAAGCTTGGTGGTGCAGCTTGCAGAACCAGCTATGAAGCCAGCTGTGTGTATGGTGATTTATGCATATTGGGAGTCCAGTAAATAGATCTTTCAGAGTAAATGCAGTTTGGGAGTAAGTAGACTTATTTGTTGATGTGTTTACATTCAGTTAGAAGGATATATATCCACCTTCACTGGATTTGAAGGAAACTACAGATAGCCCTACAGGCACATCTTATTTAGATCTCTGTCTCTATAAAAATGAAGCGGGCATTCTCTTTCGTCGACTTTATGACAAAAGAGATGATTACAATTTCGACATCGTAAACTATCCCTTTCTGGATAGTAATATTCCAGTGGGACCTGCATATGGCGTATACATATCTCGCTTAGTAGCATTTGCTAGATCCTGTGTTAAATGTGATGATTTTAAACAACGTCACAAAACATTGTTGCAGAAACTTATAAAACAGGGCTATTCCACCAAGCGCCTCCACTCAAAGTTTGTCAAATTTGGCGATACATATCGCATGCTGATAGCAAAATACGAACGTAGCGTGCAAGATCTATGGCGCTACGTTTCGTAACTTGTGTCTAATTCCGCTTAACCCGGGGCTAGGGGCCGTATGAACCCATGTACTTCAAGATCCTCATGGTACTCATATGAACAGTCACAATCAAAGCGTGACTGAGATACATCTTTTTTTTTTAGATGACCACTCTATAACGAATATTATGGATTAAGAATACTGATCAGCGATACGGATTTGATATTTTTGGAACATCATGATGTCTTGCCGGCATCATTGAAAACTGTTGACCGCTTCTCTCTTGCAGGAAACAAGCCTATGTTTATGTATACTATGATTGTCTTTTTGAATTTGGTGCTAATACTGTTATATGGAAAATGGAATAGGTCTTTGGATTATGGACGCGGATATTCTCTAATGGACGACGGCTGGATTATGAATGACGGACTAGACGCTTGTAATTTGACCAGTACCTGGTAATAGTAATCTTTACATAAGAATATTATATTATTTGTAGCTTTGTCTGCTGGGATTATGACGAATTTACTCTGGACATTTGCTGGACCTTCTAGAGAATTTAGGTTTCTCAGTACATGTTTTGCTTGGGGAAGAGTACATCGAGAGACAGAAGCACTTCGTCGGCGTCGGTTCTCATACGTTTTTGTTCTGGGAACGAATTTGCATTAAATAAATACTCCTCGTTTACTATCTGGCGGTCACATAGTTCATCATTTTCCACCCACAGATGACTTGATAGGGCTATTACATCATTGCTCTGAAACATGTCACCCAATCTGTCCACATGAACAACAACAATAAAAGCATGGCTGGAATACAAATCATCATAGGGATCACTTTTGGTTCTTGTGATATCTTTAGAGATATGCAATGAGTATATTTGTCTGTGCAGTCATATGACTTCTTATCAGTACGCTGTCGTCGTTTTCCACCATCCTTTTAATGTTACGTCTAAATCTGTCATCATGGTGGATTGTTTCAACGACCTTGTTCTGAGTGAGATCCAGCCAATCATCTTGTACGGTAGGTTCAACTTTTTCTCGCATTGGCCACTCAATACATGTAGCATACTGTTGCAGTCACGACTATACTCTGGTCGGCCTTCGGTTATAGTCTTCACGATTCTCTACATGTAGTTCCCTTCACGATGTGTGTTTTAGGTCTGCATCACTCATAATATCAAGGTTACCCATCAATATGTTTGCATGGTGTATGGATAAAGTTCAACGATTCACAATCCCAAACGCAATTCACAATCCCAAACACAATTCACAAACGCCTCCAGACGTTTAAAAGTTGCAATCAAACACCTGGACAGCATTAGAGTAATTGAATATTTCAGTGGCTATAGATTTAGTATACTGATATGAAACGCAAGGCCTTCTGTTAACTTAAAATACTTTGATACAGCGTTGCGTACCGCTGTATCACTCCGGATTTGTGGTAAATTTATGGCGTCCAGTCCTTTATCCAAGTAGTTGAGTTTCAAGAAAAGCCAGTCTCGGGATGTTTGGATTATTTTCTCTCGACGATACAATCGAAAATACGCTATATCTTGACAAACTTTAGTGATTCAGTATAAAAACTAGATGTCCTGAATTAAATCACGGATTGAAAACCTCGAAATACCTTACTGTCTTTAAGTGGACTGACCGGAGCTCATAGCATTCCAGGATATTTGTGTTGTGTCCTCATTGGTCAATTTGTATACTATTGTTTTTGTTATACTATTGTTTTCACACTGTATATATATGATTCCGTATGCAACAGGTGCGTTTCCAACAATGTAGAAGAAACAATAGAACACGTGCTACTTGAATGCCCAATCCACAACCAACAACGTGTGGCACTTAGAAACGAATTAAAAAAATTCAACACTCCCTTAACATTACCAGCGTTATTAAACCCTAAGCCCCCCATTAGAAATCAGATATTCAAGTCCTTGATAAATTTTATCAAAACTACTGGTTATTACTCCAGTATATAATACTACCGCCGTACATGCGCAGCATTTTTTTTTTTTTTTTTTTTTTTTCCACATAATCAACTACTAGTACACCAAGTACTATGACACGATTTGATAGAGGCCAAATCATTCTTCTGACTTAAACAAATGGTATGGTTGCATTGGAGATACCTTGATATTGAGGGCCGTGTGCACCATAGCCATACAAAACATTATGGCCATAATAAACTATCTATACATAACATCCGGCCAAAATGTCACAGACACATTTAGAAATAAAATAGGCATGGCAACAACGGAGTTACCTTGATATTGAGGGCCGTCTGTTCCACTGTCCTACAAAACAAACGATGGCCAAATCTATATGAATTCATGACAACATTAGCACGGCCAAATCGCATATAGCGAGCGGTATTCGGCATAAAATATAGGAAATGGTGATGGCGGAGTTACCTTGATATTGAGGGCCGTCTATCTCATTGTCCTACAAATTCCTTACGGCCATCAAACGGTAATGCATACAGAAATAATACAGTGCCGTTTATTTGTGTATTCACCTAGTACTGAATCTATCGAAATGTTTAGTTATTTATTCATTTGTTTATCTATTTGCTGTCTTAATTATATATTGCTATTCATATTATGTGACTGACATTCGGGGCGTGCCTGTTGTTGCGAGGAAGATATATCAAATTATTGCATCGAAAAACAATAGAAAACAAGAATGACTACAAGCCGTCTATTTCATATGATACAGGCACACCGAAGACCACAGACGAGTTGGACAAGACCTGAAACAGAAGACGGATGACGATTACAAGAATACCTACAGCGCCTAGAGTGACAACGCCGCATAGCAAGAACACCCAGAATCAGAATACTCGACCCTAGACCACACCGGACACGCTACCACTTAGATGTTACCGAACTGACACCTCAACGCAGAATATGATCCTTTGACTTTCACGTAATATAGGACGTAGACCTGCCGTTCTGTACCCCACTACACACTCCAAGCAATTGTTACAGGCACAGATTTCTGGAAGGACCCACCCTGTTCCCAAGGGCGTCGTTAGGGAAGTCGTCTCGAAGAATCCTGAAAACGCCCTGGTCCTCCCAGTTTTTTCTGGACGGCTTTGTGCGTACTATGGGGTACCGAGACAAAGGAATCATCCACGCGATTATAACAAATATTTTCCAGTATAAAAACCAATAACAGACTTAACGACTTGTACATAGCGACTCATCTCTACTAGTATTTATATTTCCTCATTGTTATTGTTATTCATTATTTAATTATTTATTTTAATATCTAGTGCTGCAAATTAACAAAGAAATGTACCGTGAAATTTAAATAAAACATTGAGTTGATGGGCCGCGAAATCCGTATGGGAAGCGGCCCTTAAACTACAATTTCAATCAATCAACAGGTGCGTTTGCAGCGCAGTGCTCAGAGTGAACGGACGTGCTTTTGTGTTCTTGCCAAATCAGCCTAGCTTTACCAGCCTTTGTGCCTCTCTGCAGCCTTTGTTCCCCGAGAGTTACAGGATTACCTAACCAACAACAACAGCAGGAGAAATCAGCGAGCCAGAGCTAAGTTTTCTGAATTCAATTTTTGCACTTATACTACTATTTTCTATCACTTAAGTCACTCCTCACCAAATAACACCTAGTTTTGATCTAATTTAAAACAAATCAAATAATGGAAGCCTCCCAATCGCCCGTAAAAACCCCAAAAAGGAAACTCTCGGAAATCACCCCCGATAAAAACGCCCCTCACAAAAAACATGCCCCTGGTCCCAAATCCCCAAAGAGTCTAGCAAATTTTGTTGCTATCATCCATAGCTTAACCCAACTGAGAGCATGTAAATTTCCAAAGGTCAAGGTAGCAAACGATCTTAAAAAATGTGCTGGTGACGTACAACAAATCTTTGAACTTCCGGGTGGTGATCTGAAAGTCCACTGCAAATCACAAACTCAGTACGACAAATTACTACGTTTAGACCTGCTAGCAGATAAACCTGTCTCAGTAAAACAATTCATACAGCGTAGAGAGCAATGCAAAGGAGTAATTTATGGAATTGACCTCAGTATCAAACTAGAAGACATTTACCCCACTCTCTCAAAACAAAACGTTGTATATGCCAAAAGAATGCAAAAGAACAAACAGGAAACGACAAGCATTATGCTAGTATTCAAAGGATCAAAATTACCGGCAACTGTCCGGCTATGGTTTCATAACATTATAGTTAAACCTTTTTATGACACACCAAAACGATGCCATAACTGTCAGAAATATGGTGGTCATATAGCTACATTTTGTAAATCCCAAGTTGTATGTGCGAAATGCTCTGGAAATCATAAATACGAAGAATGTACAGAAAGAAAAGTAACATGTGTAAATTGCAAAGGCAACCATTCAGCGGCCTACAAGGGTTGTATAGCTTTCAAAGAGGCAAAAAGAGTTGAATTCACTAAAGCAGACAAAGGAATTTCTTACGCAGAAGCTGTAAAAGAAACCAGAATGAATAGAAAAATCAGTATAGAAATGACCACCGCTCTACACAAAGCAAAGGCAACTGAGACAATAGGCACAGCCGTGAACACAAACTCAGGTGATACAATGGAGACTGAAAACAATGAACAAGAAACGGAGACAAAGAACCTAACCAAGCTAGACCTGCTGGGCTTTATCAACATTGTGTTGAACTCAGTTATTAACCCCCTGCAACCTAAGCTTAATAAGACCGACATGATAGTAAAAATTGCGCGGGACTTCCTTAATTGGGAGTTTAGCTCCGATGAAATTATTAACTGGGGGAAAAATCCGAAATACGACAAGAAAACATCCACACCCAAAGAAAAGTCTATCCCGGCCCTCAACATAACAACATAAGATAATCCACTTGCGAATGCATCAGTCACCAAATTAGGGATATAACTAATACAAAATTCAATAAAAATCAATTATCATTACTCCAATGGAATGCCCGAAGCATCGGGAAAAACGGGGACAATCTTAAAGTCTTAGTAAATGAAATCGGCCCAGATATAATTTGTGTTCAGCAAACTTTTCTGAAGCCAGGAAAAAATAAATTTACAATAAACGGATATAAGCCGTATAGATCAGACAGACTTACAGGTGCACTAGGGGGAAACCTCATATTAATAAAAGAGGACCTGATTCACATAGAACTAGATAAAAGCCCTACCGGTGACGATCTCGAATGGCACGCTATTCAGGTCTTCTTCAATAACAAACCTATTAACATCATTAATTTATATGCCCCAGGAAGTCTAAAGAAAATCTCCCCAAAAGAACTGGACAACATCTCAAATTACAAGCGTCTAGTCCGTCATTCATAATCCAGCCGTCGTCCATTAGAGAATATCCGCGTCCATAATCCAAAGACCTATTCCATTTTCCACATAACAGTATTAGCACCAAATTCAAAAAGGCAATCATTACTAAACATAGCACAAAAATATATTCCGATATCACAACAGCGCCACAGCAAAAACCCGGTACCCTGGTGGAACCCAGAGTGTGCAAAGAATATTGCGGCCAAAAAGAAGGCACTTAGAAAATTCAAAAAAAGTAGGCTCCAAACTGATCACGCGAACTACAAGGAACTCAAAATTATAGCTGAAAAAAGTGTCAAAGAAGCTAAATCCAAATGCTGGGAAGACTTTTGCAACACTATAGATACCAACACCAATTCAAAAAAAGTATGGAACAAAATAAAAAATATACAAGGAAAGTTAACAAACACAGTCCCTGTACTGAACAAAACTAAAAAAACGAACAAAGAAAAGGCAGAACACCTCGCCGAATCTTTCGCTTCAAACAGTAGCGATAGCAACCTGAAACCAGAATTCAGAAAAATTAAGGAAGAAACAACGATAGAAAACGATTTGGACGATCATTTAGAAAACTATCTCAATGCAGACTTCAACATTAATGAATACCGCAAAGCTATAGCTATACACTGTAACAAAGAGAGCTCACCTGGTGAAGACAAACTAGGATACACTATCCTTAAACACCTACCAAATAAAACACAGAAACTAATTTTGAAACTAATTAATGTCAGCTGGCAGACCAAACAACTTCCAAGTAAATGGAAAACATCCATCGTTATCCCAATCCCAAAACCAGGTGAAGATCCATCAGACAGCAACTCTTACCGCCCAATTTCTCTCACTTCAAATCTATGCAAAATAATGGAAACCATGGTAAAGAATAGACTGGAATTTCATATGGAAAACAACAACTTATTAAACAAAACCCAAAGCGGCTTTCGTAAGAACAGAAGTACATTAGACCATATAGCCAGATTACAATACTCAATAAAAAAGGGGAATGCCAAACATCAGTACACACTAGGTATCTTCCTAGACATAGAAAAAGCATTTGACCTTGTATGGCAGGACGGTATAATTATTCAATTAAGCAAACTTGGGATTAAGGGAAGAATGCAACACTGGATAAAAAACTTCCTAAACAACAGAAATTTTAACGTTCGCCTAGAAAACACCCTATCCACCGACCATCAACCTAGACAACGGTACCCCTCAGGGAAGCGTCATTAGCCTCACCCTTTTTAACATCCTCATCAATGGCCTAGCCGATGAAATTGACACGAGACATCCAGAAGTAGAACAGTCCCTATTTGCTGACGATTCTGCCCTCTGGAAAACCGCACGTTCTATCAAAAAACTTACAAGTATAATGCAAAAAACACTAGATACAATTAGCGGCTGGGCGGATAAATGGGGCTTCAAATTTTCCGCTCTCAAAACAACGGGTATTATATTCTCAAACAATAAACACATTGACAATAAACTAACACTAGGAGGTCAGAAAATTGAATTCAAAAATAGTGTTAAATATCTTGGTATGATCTTTGACAGAAAACTCGCATGGAAAGACCACATTGATCAACTAGTTCTTCGGTGCAGTAAAGACCTGAACCTCATGAGGTGTGTGTCTGGGACAAACTGGGGAGCGAGTAAATATAGTTTGATAAAATTATACCAAACCCTAATTAGGTCAAAAATAGATTACGGGTCCATCGCCTACCAATCAACATGTAAGTCACAACTAAAAAGAATAGACAGCATTCAATATTCTGCTCTAAAAATAGCTACTGGAGCTTTCAAGGGAACTGCCCTATGTAGTCTTCAAATAGAAACCAATGAGAAACCTCTTCATCTGAGACGAGAGGAACTGTCCCTGAAATATGCAGGAAAAACTAGAGCTAAGGGCGATAATCACCCATGCCACAAAATTTTTGAAGATAAAAGTGAATATGAATATTTAAAGAAAAACTGGGGAAAATACTCCGCCCCCCTCGGCTACACCGTAAATAACCTATTCCAAGAGCATGAAATACCCATCGCACACATCTGCGACACAGACAAATTCACTAGACCACCCTGGGAATTAGAGTCGCCCCACCTGGACACAAGTATTCACGACTACCTCACAAAGAAGGACAACCCAGACTTTATAAGAGCCACCACCCTTGAATATATCAACCAAAACTGGAAAAATTACTTAAAAATCTATACAGACGGATCGAAAAACACAAGCAATAACACAGGATCAGCTTTTGTTATACCTGAGCTCAACATACAAAATGGTTTCAAACTTCCAGACAATATGTCTGTATACACTAGTGAACTGATTGCTATAATTAAGGCTCTCGAATGGATCATCGAGCACAAACCAATCCGTGCGGTGATACTCAGTGACTCCCTTAGTGGACTCACATCCATCAAAAATTCTATATCTGACAGTAGACCTGATCTCATACAGAAAATAGAATGTATATGTACACAAATACACAACGAGGGTATAGACGCCATTTTAGCATGGGTCCCCGCGCATGTCAACATCAGAGGTAACGAAGCAGCCGACAAAACTGCCAATGTCAGTCTTGCTAAAACAACACACGATGTGCCAATAGGATTAGGATATAAAGAACTCAACACTATCATTAGACGCAAAATAGATAGCAAGTGGCAAAAGGAATGGAACGAAGAAGAACGTGGACGGTGGTTACATAAGATCCTTGACGGAGAGAAAAGACAAGCCCAGCGATTCCAGTTAGACAATAAACGTGATGACCGCATAATCACCAGATTAAGACTAGGCAAAACCGGACTTAAATCACATCTGTCCATGCTTCTGAAAAACACCTCACCACTCTGTACCGCATGCAACAATGTAGAAGAAACAATAGAACACGTGCTACTTGAATGCCCAATCCACAACCAACAACGTGTGGCACTTAGAAACGAATTAAAAAAATTCAACACTCCCTTAACATTACCAGCGTTATTAAACCCTAAGCCCCCATTAGAAATCAGGTATTCAAGTCCTTGATAAATTTTATCAAAACTGCTGGTTATTACTCCAGTATATAATACTACCGCCGTACATGCGCAGTCAGCAATTTTTTTTCTTCTTTTTTTCCCCACATAATCAACTACTAGTACACCAAGTACTATGACACGAATTGATAGAGGCCAAATCATTCTTCTGACTTCAACAAATGGCATGGTTGCAGCGGAGTTACCTTGATACTGAGGGCCGTGTGCACCATAGCCATACAAAACATTATGGCCATAATAAACTATCCATACATAACATCCGGCCAAAATGTCAGACACATTTAGAAATAAAATAGGCATGGCAACAACGGAGTTACCTTGATACTGAGGGCCGTCTGTTCCACTGTCCTACAAAACAAACGATGGCCAAATCTAATTCAATTCATGACAACATTAGCACGGCCAAATCGCATATAGCGAGCAGTATTCGGCATAAAATATAGGAAATGGTGATGGCGGAGTTACCTTGATACTGAGGGCCGTCTATCTCATTGTCCTACAAATTCTTTATGGCCATCAAACGATAATGCATACAGAAATAATACAGAGCCGTTTATTTGTGTATTCACCTAGTACTGAATCTATCGAAATGTTTAGTTATTTATTCATTTGTTTATCTATTTACACACTTAATTATACATTGCTATTCATATTATGTGACTGACGGTCGGGGCGTGCCTGTTGTTGGGAGGAAGATATATCAAATTATTGCATCGAAAAACAATAGAAAACAAGAATGACTACAAGCCTTCTATTTCATATGATACAGGCACACCGAAGACCACAGACGAATTGGACAAGACCTGAAACAGAAGACGGATGACGATTACAAGAATACCAACAGCGCCTTGAGTGACAACGCCGCATAGCAAGAACACCCAGAATCAGAATACTCGACCCTAGACCACACCGGACACGCTACCCCTTAGATGTTACCGAACTGACGCCTCGACACAGAATATGATCCTTTGACTTTCACGCAATATAGGACGTAGACCTGCCGTTCTGTACCTCACTACACACTCCAAGCAATTGTTACAGGCACAGATTTCTGGAAGGACCCACCCTGTTCCCAAGGGCGTCGTTAGGGAAGTCGTCTCGAAGAATCCTGATGACGCCCTGGTTCTCCCAGTTTTTTCTGGACGGCTTTGTGCGTACTATGGGGTACCGAGACAAAGGAATCATCCACGCGATTATAACAAATATTTTCCAGTATAAAAACCAATAACAGACTTAACGACTTGTACATAGCGACTCTTCTCTACTAGTATTTATATTTCCTCATTGTTATTGTTATTGTTATTCATTATTTAATTATTTATTTTAATATCTAGCGCTGCAAAAGATCTTAAATTAACTAAGAAATGTACCGTGAAATTTAAATAAAACATTGAGTTGATGGGCCGCGAAATCCGTATGGGAAGCGGCCCTTAAACTACAATTTCAATCAAACAGGTGCTCATACGATCCTCGTGATGGCATAAATAATAACCGAAATATAGTATCATATAACGTACCACCATGACTTCAATCTTCGGAGTTCTATTTATCTTAGTTTATGTTAAACCAATCTGTGGAACGACTGTTTTTTTCAGTGATTGGGGGTGGTATTATATTTCCTGGAGACACAAATCCTTGTATATTTCAGGCTAATATATTTAAACCTCTCATATGTAACGCGTACGGGACATCCAAGTCTGGTTCTTGATTATTCAAGGGCTTCAAAAATGATCAAATTCTTTTTCATATAACGAGATCGATTACAGCACTTTTTTGGCCACCGTTTTCCTGTTTCAATCCGCCCTGTTGTCATCCATAAGCAGACATATCAATCAACCTGGTGCAATTTTCAGAATGCAAGGCCCGATTCATGTTGAATTTCTGGTCCTGCACCATGGTGCATGTACAGTCCTAACTAATCGGAAAACGGTATCAGCAAAAATTGCTGCAGCTAATAATATAAATCAATCATATAATGTAAATAAGTTCAGTTGAATTAGCCATGTATACGCTTTCGGAAACCCACATAAAAGGTGGTTCCTGATAATTCCTCTTCAGCTTAAACTCTGCTTCAGTATCATGTGAGCAGCATTTTGTTTACCGAAATTGTTTCAATGGCGACCTGACCGATGTGGAAACAGGAAATGTCAGAAGAGAAAATTGCTCATTTCGTTGTGTGTTGAATGTGCTTAAGCTAGAAATTCAGTTCATTGACTGGAAACCAACGCCGGGAATCGCAGGAACAGCAGAAATCAACAATCAGATGTATTATATCGGTCTTATATGGGCACGAAGAAGGGAGAAATGCAACTGGATGATTATCAAACTTGATACACATGTCTTTTATGATTAGAGGATGTTTTAGAGAAATCAATCATTGATCATTGACCCATTGGCGCCACCTTCATGCAGAGATTTCTGAAATGCCATAGCAATCTAGGCCTTGTCGTAAGGAATGCGTTTGGCAAATTTTGAAAGAACCCGATGAATCATTTGGAATTTATCGCTTGCTAAGAATTTGAACTGACATCCGTGAACTGGATCGGACACGAAGAAGCAATAGCAGCCGGTCTCTTGTCGCAGGAAATGCGTATGCCGAATTTCGCGAGAATCCGACAAAGCGTTTGGACGTTATCGCTTGCGAAAAATTTAAACGGACGTCCACGGACGCAAAGAAGCAAGACCCATTTTGACCCAGTGGCGCAACCTTCAGGAAGATTTTGATGAAATGCAATATCAACTGACGGCTTGTCGCAATAAATCCCTATGCCCAATTTCGGAAGAATCCAACAAAGCGTTTGGAAGTTATCGCTTACAGAAAATTCAAACAGACATACACGGATATCCACGGACACATAGAAGCAAGAACTATTTAAAATATAGTACATATGTATAAAATTGTCAGTTGTCATGGTTCTCAGCAGCTCAAAATACTCTACCGGCTAAGTAGATAGTGCAAAGTGAAAGAAGCCCAGTAACTGATCATCTGAAGTCATGGGTCAGTGAGCAGACAGAGTCTTCTTTGTTCTCCCAGTAGTGTGCAACCAATTCATTCTGCTGTAGCTGTCATTTTTGTGTCAATATTCTCGTTGTCAAAAAGGGTTATTCATTAATTTCATCAGGCCTTGCAATTTTATGGGGCTCATCAGCCTAGGTCCCAAGATTCAATAGCAGCCGATGTCTTGTTGCAAGGAATGCTTATGCCGAATTTCGAGAGAATCCGACAAAGCGTTTGGACGTTATCGCTTGCGAAAAAATTTAACGGACATTCACGGACACAAAGAAGCAAGACCCATTTTGACCCAGTGGCGCCATCTTCAGGAAGATTTTGCTGAAATGCAATACCAGCTGGCGTCTTGTCCCAAGGAATTGCTATGCCGAATTTCGGAAGAATCCAGCAAAGCGCTTGGAAGTTATCGCTTACAGAAAATTCAAACAGACATCCACGGACATACACGGATATCCACGGACACAAAGCCACATAACGCGAACATGCATCCAGAACCTACTATCAAATATCACAGTGAACACGTAGCAAGAGTAACAACAGGATCTTCAGACCAGCGGTGGAACACATAGAGCAGCGATTCGTTCTTCCAAATATTATCAATGTATATAAATTGGTCATATATGTAAGAGATGGGAAAAATTGACGATGTCTTGCGACTAAAAGGCAACAATATGACTTCACATGAAAGCTTCCGACGGCACCTCACATTCAGACTAGAATACGGAGGATTCTAAGACGTACAGGCCTACGATATCGTCCGTGGTTATCCATGTAAGCTTGTAATCTCTTTTCTCCCCAAAATCGCGCAATCGTTCAAAGATATCAGGTTTGCACTGACCAGATGTGCAACTCAATATGTGTGGTGCAAGCACCTCTGTATCCGAATAAAAATTCATCGTTTCTAATCGGCTCATTTTCGAATGTTTATACTGGATCCAGCATGCGAACGGTCTGGGAAACTAGATAGAATGGCAAACCCGGCGAACATCCACAGATATACGAGCAGGTACTATGTTTAGCGTCTTTGTGATGTGTATGTCGCGGGCATATATTTCAAAGACAGACACATTGGTTTAGGTATCCGAGAATGCAAGCCACTTGTTCTGGAATTGTATTTAGAAAACCCGATTGCTACATTATACACCAACATGATGGCGCCAGTGTAGTTTGTTTTATTGTCTTGTTTTTCTTTCTGCTTGGTTTTCATTTCCTATTCCTCGTCCTGGCGAAGATATAAAAGTGTGGACTTATGTGAAAATCTATATTTTATGGTATCATATGAGCATAGAACATTGACTGGACTGAAACAAATATCTGACTGTTTGGCAATTCCCAATCGATCTGATTTTATGGTAGAACTCCGCTTTGAAGACGATGGATAATTATTGCGATCAGACCAATATTGAGTCATAAAAGGTAGTAATTAACCTGTATATTTTCCCCGTCAGTTTGTTTATTAGGCATATATAATTTCACATCATCATCAATCCATATGTATTGTAGGAGAAATCCTGTATAAATCATTCTTCATGATTGTACACGACACATGTTTCTATGCCAGTTATATCCTATTTTGAGCCCAGATGTCTTTTTTGGATTGCCACAACTCTGGCATTGGTGACATAATTGATCCTATAAACCTGGCCACTGCTATCCGCTTATATTTCAACTTGATTTATTCAATATCTTTAACTCGAGAATATTGTTTTGCATGTATTTGCATAAACATGGTTATCTTGAAATTACCTGGTATTTTTGTTCACAATGATTTCAGACTATTCTCATTTGATCATAATTACTATTTTCTGCCAACCCCGTTATTATCGGTACCTCATTATTGCAGTTTATTCCAAGAAAAAGAATAAGCGACACTAATACTGAAGAAAATCCGACATCCTGGTAACATTGCTGACAGCTTATCTGGATGAAACGACACATCATAGTGGATTTGACGTCACCATTTCTCTCTTCGTCCGAATATCTGTCTTGATGTGAAAAACTGTATGTCTGAAGTAGTATCGAAGTTCAATACAACTGTGTTATCTTGAAGTTGGATCATCAAAGGCTCGTGGTAATTTACAAGAGTAGCCACTACTGTGCCAATTACTTGTTTGACTTCTGTCATAACAAATCTGTTATCCACTTCAGCACATTATCTATCACACCATAATAATTTCTAACAACAATCGTTTTTTGGGGGCGAACCGTTTGTCTCATTGCAAGTCGAAAATACAGCGCATCGTAAAGTTCTCCTCCGTTCATTCCAATTCTTCATAACATCCAGAAGTTACTGAGCACATGATTGGTTTGTTTTCCTATCCTGAGTTATGGGAGAAAGATTGTTGGGAGACCTATGTCCGCCGTACAGTCCTGATAAGGTTAACTAATTATCAACAGCGTCTTTCAGGAATGTCGACCCACAATAAACGAACTCATGGTAAGTTGTCTTACATAAGTTTTACGTACTTACCATGCCAACTGTAGATATTTGAGCAACATCTTCAACGAGATGTTTTCCTGTGGTCATATCACCCAATATGTTCACATGAACAACGACAATAAAAGCGTAGCTCGAATACAAATCATCATACGGATCACTTTTGGTTCATGTGAGGGTTTTAGAGATATGCAGTGAGTATATTTGTCTGCGCAGTCATATGACTTCTTATCAGTACGCTGTCACCGTTTTCCACCACCCTTTTAATGTTGGTTCAACTTTTTCTCGCATTGGCCAGTCAATAGCATACTGTTGCAGTCAGGACTATAATCTGGTCGGCCTTCGGTTATAGTCTTCGCGACTCTCTACATGTAGATCTCTTCACGATGTGTGCTTTAGGTCTGCATCACTCAAAATATCAAGGTTACCAGTCAATATGTTTGCATGGTGTATGGATAAAGCTCGACGGTTCACAATCCCAAACGCAATTCACAATCCCAAACGCAATTCACAAACGCCTCCAGACCTTTAAAAGTTGCAATCAACGCCTGGACAGCATTGGAGTAATTGAATATTTTAGTGGCTATAGATTTAGTATATTGATATGAAATGCAAGGGCTTCTGCTAAGTTAAAATACTTTGATACAGCGTTGCGTATCTTTGGATCACTCAGGATTCGTGGTAAATTTATGATGTCCAGTCAAGTAGTTGAGTTTTAAGAAAAGCCGGATGTTTGGATTATTTTCACTCGACGTTACAATCGAAAATACGCTATATCTTGACAAACTTCAGTGATTTAGTCAAAAAAACTAGATCTCCTGAATTAAATCACGGATTAATAACCTCGAAATACCTTATTGTCATTAAGTGGACTGACCTGAGCTCATAGCATTCCAGGATATTTGTGTTGTGTCCTCATTGGTCAATTTGTATACTATTGTTTTTGTTATACTATTATACTATTGTTATACTGTTATACTATTGTTTCCACACTGTATATATGTTTCCGTATGCAACAGGTGCTCATACAGGTAATCAACATCCCTGCGACAATATTGGCCAGAAATCTCTCTTTTGCAATAAAATAGGCAATGTGGGCACCGGAGATACCATGTTCCGTGTGGGCCGGTAACCACATTGGTCTCTAAAACCTAAAGGCCGCTACCAATTCAACAATCAAGCACATAAATCATTAGCACACGTCCAAGAAACAAGCACGCACACAAATAATGTCACTCACAAAAATGAATACTACACACTTTTTCATCATATATTTTCAGAAATGGAGATGAACATGATGATCATCATCATCGTCGGTCCATAAGAACGTCCAGAATCAGAATACTCGACCCTATACCACGCCAGACACGCTACCCCATAGATGTCACCGAACTGAACAACCAGAACACCAAATCTTAAATCACACCGACACGCTACCCCATAGATGACACCGAACTGACGCCTTAACACAGAATATGGTCCTTTGACTTTCACGCAATATAGGACGTAGACCTGCCGTCCTGTGCCCCAATACACACTCCAAGCAATTGTTACAGGCACAGATTTCTGGAAGAACCCACCCTGTTCCCAAGGGCGTCGTTAGGGAAGTCGATTCGAAAAATCCTGAAGACGCCCATGGTTCTCCCAGTTTTTTTCTGGACGGCTTTGTGCGTACAAAGGGGTACCAAGACAAAGGAATCATCCACGCGATTACAGTGAACTCATATTTACCAGTATAACTTAACCAAAAACCAGAAAGGGACTTACGAACTTGTACATAGCGATTCTTATTTACTTCTATTTATATCTCTTACTAATCTCTCATTGTTATTTGTTATTTATTATTTATTTATTCATTTATTTATTTATATATTTAGCGCTGGAAAAGATATTAAAAAAACAAAGAAATGTCCGCGAAATTCAAATAAAACATTGAGTTGATGGGCCGCGAAATCCGAATGGGAAGCGGCCCTTAAACTACAATTTCAATAAAAAAAACAAACAGGTGCTAATACGATCCTCGTGATGGCATAAATAATAGCCATGACTTCAATCTTCGGAGTTATATTTATCTTAGTTTATGTTAAGCCAATCTGTGGAACAGCTGTTTTTTTAGTGATTCGGGGTGGTATTATATTTCCTGAATACACAAATCCTTGAATATCTCAGGCTAATATATTTAAAGCTCTCATATGTAACGCGTACGGGACATCCAAGTCTGGTTCTTGATTATTCAAGGGCTTCAAAAATGATCAAATTCGTTTTCATTTAACGAGATCGATTACAGCACTTTTTTGGCCACCGTTTTCCCATGTACCATGGTACATGTACAGTCCTAACTATTCGGAAAACGGTATCAGCAAAAATTGCTGCAGCTAATAATATAAATCAATCGTATCGGTGTTCAGTTGAATTAGCTATGTATACACTTTCGGAAACCCACATAAATGGTGGTTCCTGGTAATTCCTCTTCAGCTTAAACTCTGCTTCAGTATCATGTGAGCAGCATTTTGTTTACCGAAATTGTTTCAATGGCGACCTGACCCATGTGGAAACAGGAAATGTCAGAAGAGAAAATTGCTCATTTCGTTGTGTGTTGAATGTGCTTAAGCTAGAAATTCAGTTCATTGACTGGAAACCAACACCAGGAATCGCAGAAACAGCAGAATTCAACAATCATGATATCGGTCTTATATGGACACGAAGAAGGGAGAATGCAACTGGATGATTATCAAACTTGATACACATGTGTTTTATGTTTAGAGCATGTTTTAGAGAAGTCAATCATTGGTCATTGACCCATTGGCGCCACCTTCATGCAGAGGTTTCTGAAATGCCATAGCAATCTAGGCCTTGTCGTAGGGAATGCGTTTGGCAAATTTTGGAAGAACCCGATGAATCATTTGGAATTTATCGCTTGCTAAGAATTTGAACTGACATCCATGAACTGGAACGGACGCGAAGAAGCAATAGCAGCCGATCTCTTGTCGCAAGAAATGCGTATACCGAATTTCGGGAGAATCCGACAAAGCGTTTGGACTTTATCGCTTGCGAAAAATTTAAACCGATATCCACGGACACAAAGAAGCAAGACCCATTTTGACCCAGTGGCACCACCTTCCGGCAGATGTTGCCGAAATGCAATATCAACTGGCGATAGGAATCCCTATGCCCAATTTCGGAAGAATCCAACAAAGCCTTTGAAAGTTATCGCTTAAAGAAAATTCGAACAGACATCCACGGCCATACACGGATATTCACCGACACAAAGAAGCAAGAGCCATTTAAAATCCACTGCCGCGTTGCGTCGGGGAACAAAAAGCCACAGAATGCGAACATGTATCCAGAACCTACTATCAGATATCACAGTGAACACGTAGCAAGAGTAACAACAGCATCTTCAGCCCAGCGGTGGAACACAGAGCAGCGGTTCGTTCTTCCAAATATTATCAATGTATATAAAATGGTGATATATGTAAGAAATGGGAAAAAATGACGATGTCTGGCGACTAAAAAGCAACAATATGACTTCACAAGAAAGCGTCCCACGGCACCTCACATTCAGACTAGAATACGGAGGATTCTAAGACGTACATGCCTACGACATCGTCCATGGTTATCCATGTAAGCTTGTAATCTCTTTTCTCCCACAAAATCGTGCAATGGTTCAAAGATATCAGGTTTGCACTGACCAGATGTGCAACTCAATAAGTGTGGTGCAAGCACCTCCGTATCCGAATAAAAATTCATCGGTTCTAATCGGCTCATTTTCGAATGTTTATACCAGATCCAGCATGCGCACGGTCTGGGAAACTAGGTAGAATAGTAAACCTGGCGAACATCCACAGATATACGAGCAGGTACTATGTTTAGCGTCTTTGTGATGTGTATGTCGCGGGCATATATTTCAAAGACAGACACATTGGTTTAGGTATCCGAGAATGCAAGCGACTTGTTCTGGAATTGTATTCAGAAAACCCGATTGCTACATAACACACCAAATTGATGGCGTCAGTGTAGTTTGTTTTATCGTATTGTTTTTCTTTCTGCTTGGTTTTCAGTTCCCATTCCTCGTCCTGGTGAAGATATAAAAGTGCGGACTTAGCAATAAATCCTATCCACTTGTTTCCGTGATTTTGTTGTTTTGCGTTCCAGGTTAACACAAGTTTATCGGCCTTATGTGAAAATTTATATTTCATGGTATCATATGAGCATAGAACATTGACCGGACTAATACAAATATTCGACTGTTTGGCCATTCCCAGTCGTTCTGATTTTATGGTAGAACTCCGCTTTGAAGACGATGGACAGTTGTTCCGATCCGGTCAATATCGAGTTCAATTTACCTATATAATTTCACGTCAGTTTGATTATTAAGCATATATGATTCACGTCATCATCAATACATATGAATCGAAGGACAAATCCTGTATAATTCATACTTCATGGTTGTACACGAGACCTGTTTCTATGACAGCTATATCCTATTTTTGAGCGCAAATGACCTTTTTGGTTTGCAACAACTCTGGCATTGATGGCATAATGGATAATAAATACCTGGACACTGCCACCCTCTATATTACAACTTGATTCATTCAATGTCTTTAACTTAAGAATATTGTTTTACATGCATCTGCATAATTATGATTGTCTAGACGTCTACAATCACATCTTCAAAGTTGTGAGATCTATAGAATTCTAATGTGTATCTTTGTTACACGTATGCAGCGCGCTGTTTTGGGGACAAACCGCTGATCTCATTGAACGTTCTTCAGTTCTCTTGGATGTCTTTCTCTATAATTACAATCACTGTTAGGAGAAGTGTAACCTATTGATTACGGATTTACGACAGAAACTTAACCTTGACATTCGGGCCTCAGAAACGTAACCCAGCCATATTACGTCGTCTGCAGCTGTGCACTTTCGTCTTTCCGAGGCAATATCATTCTCGATCTTTGACACGTCGCTGGCTTTACATCAAACGATTTGATGATCAATCATGTTGGAAAATATCCAGCGTTCTTTAATTAAGCGCATTTCAGGAACTGTTTCCCCGAAGAGAAGGATCCTGATATATGCGTACGCTATACTATTTAATACGCTCATATCATCACCGTCAGTTGTTCCCCGTCCACCGGCTAATGCGAAATAGAGAGATTGCCACAAACTGGGAGCAGACAAACAGGGATAGCCTGCTTATCTCCCCTTCATTCAATTACGGCGATCAATAGGTGCTACACTCTTGGTTTCATTTTCAGTCAGAATCTCGGTATCGTAACTGGGTCTGGAACCAGTCGCCTGCCCCTCTCAAAAGAATTAGAGGTTCCGTAACCGGTTCCGTAGAAGGCCTAGTTGCTATTGCAATTATATCAAAGATTTAGTCATACATCATGTGTGATATGTTTTTGCCTCTAATACTGGTTCCCCCAGTTGTGACAATAAGCATCAACATGCTCGCTATTAGTTTTATTGAGTGACAGTGTGGCAATAGCTGGCGACCTGACTATACGGCTAATGACAATTGTCACCCTGATGCACACCCCCCCCAGCAAGCCGAGATGAACATATCCTGCAGCCAAAAGCCATTCATAAAACTGCTTTCATTACAAGCTTGTAGTTCATTGTAGTTCATCATTCATTATTCCGTCGCCTATTCAAGACCTGTTCTATATTCCATAACCGCATTAGCACCAAATTTGAAAAAAATCATAGTACACAGAAATATAGGCTAGTTTAATGATGCCGGCAAGACATCATGATGCTCTAAAACTATTAAATGCGCATCGCTTATCAATTTTCGTAATCCATAATATTTTCGTTGTAAAGTCATTATCTATAGTCCGCGCTTTCATTGTGTCTGTAAAATATGAACACCATAAGGATCTTGAAGAACATGGGTTCATACAGTTCCTAGCCCCGGGTTCAGCGGAATTAGACTCAAGTCACGAAACGTAGGGCCATAAATAATTTGACCTCTAGCATTAACTTCTTCCGTAAGACTTTTGAAATAATGGCGCAATGCCTTTCCCAATATGTGTTACCTTCTGAAGGGTCCTCGTCAACAGAGTTTAAAGAAGCTTGGTGATGCAGCTTGTAGAACCAGCTTTTAAGCTAGCTGTGTTTGGTGATTGATGATTTGGCGGTTGATCATTCGTGTTACCTGTGAGACTTTCGGGCTGACACGATCCACAAGATATATATTTGGTCTAAACGGAAATATAATTTAAATGCATTGGTTGTCTTGATAACGACATCATTTCTACGGATATACTTCGACCAATTGCTGGACTAGTATATATCTGTTTTCATTTCTATATAATTCTGTTATAGACTATTAAATATGATAGAGAATACTAGTGGAAATAAATTAGTTTCATGTGCGTCCAGGCTAGAAAACCTTCAAAAAGTTTTGTAAAACGAGACTTCTTACGGACCCCACATGGACGCCATATTGTATTTTCTCATGATCCTCCAAGTCTGATTCTTGATTATTCAAGGGCTTCAAGAATGATCAGATTTGTTTTCCTATAACGAGATCGATTACAGCACTTTTTCGGTCACCGTTTTCCTGTTTTACAATGACCCTAACAAAAATTAATTTGGCGCCACACTTTCAGAAGTCATCCTATTTGGATTTAACATCACCAGTAGATTTTACAGAACGCAACGAGAAATTGTTTGACGTGTATTAATCTTGCACTATACTGTTGCTTATCACATTTGTAGCTGTGCTTTCCCATTCTAAATGGAATGTTTAGCTCAAAGAATCTGTCCACTGATACAGTCCAGTCTTCGAAACCATGAATTATTTTGTATGTTCGCGTCATATTGCATCGTTTAAGTCGACAAGCCAAAGAGGTTAATGTTAATAAGCGCAAATTTGTTAGACCGGGAACTAAGCGTGTGCCCGTTGCCTGTCTATCCTGTATAAACTTTCAACATTGTTAATGTGCTTAGGTAGACCACACTGTGGTGTAATATTGCAATTGTGGCCTAATAAATGTATTGTACAACGTGACCAATAAATTAGAATGACCATAATAAAAGTTCGAAAATACTGTTACCTTTGTTAAATCTGATATAGGTGTGCTTATTGGAGCTTATATTGGTCTGGAACAAGATTCCTATATTCCTTCCCTCCTCCTCATAACATTCGCACTCAGGATTTCTCTCATCATACTGCATCAGATACATTAACCGGATGTGCTAGTATGTCAGTTGATTGGTTAAATGGGTCAAATCGACAAACAGGAAGTGACAATCACACAACCTGATTGGATAGTTTGCATTGTGCAAGTCCCCCATAATTTTCCGCGCTACTGACTATTCTTGTAGATTAACCACATCCTTTAAATACATGTTTTCTCATCGTTAATAGGGGATCTCTAACCCTAAGTACGGCAATGTCAGAAATTTAATAACCGTTGTTGTAGCGGAGGAGAAAAAGAAAACAGTATGCACGCTCCAGCATCGCACCAATTGCCCGGTGCTCCGAGCTGCAACTGTCTGACACATAAAGCCACTGAATTCTGACATGTAGCCAGAACATTTTTAATCAAACTTGCAAAAGTTGCTGGACCACGAAGTATGCCTAGCGACCTTCCAATGTTTTCCAACTATGCTCTATACACAGTCAAATTTCCACATGTTGGTACCGTGTGGTAACTGAATGGTAACTGCAAGAAAGGGTCCGGAACGGTACACCTCAGTACAGTACCATTCGGTACTGACCCGTATCCACACAGTACCACTCAGTAACTGGTCAGTACTGGTTGGATACCGTACAGTACAACAAGAAATCGGACTAAATAGTACTGCATGGTAGCTGAACAGTGACCAACCTGTTACTGTGCAGTACTGGTCAGTTACCTCTTGGAACCAGGCTGTTGCTAACTGGCATGTACTGCTCAGTTGAGTGCAGTGCAGTTCTGAGCTGTGATTAGCCACAGCTCAGTACTTACATGTATGGTGGGCCTTTCCGTGCAGTACCGTTCAGTATTGTACAGTTCAGTAAGTGTCTGTGAAAATTGCCTGTGTATTCAGTGGCCTTGTCTACATATACGTAGGATGGAGGGCAGGAGGCGCTGCCCCCGCCTCCGGGTCTAAGCTTGGGTTGGGGGGCAGAAGGGTCTCTCCACACCCCTGGGTTTTGAGATCGACAGCTCGACAACTGCTGCTGTAATATAGAGTTCGCCATAGTGAAACATGAAAATGATGTAAATGCTCTGAAAGAACCCTCTGAAAATGCTCCAGATCACGGAAAACAAACTCTAAACTTCAAAACTCTAGCGCCTTTGGCGCGTATGTCCGTGATGATATTTGGGAACATTCGCACCCCCTCCCCCCCCCCCTTCCAAGGTTAAATCATCTACGCCACTGGTCTTCATGCGCCATCGTCATATAACTACGGCGTTTATTTCTAAGCAGGCGCAATGATTCTGGTAACCGGGAATGGAAGGCATTTCTTCTGGAACTGTACTTCGTACAACCGTCAATAGATTTCCGATTGCTATATTATAAGTTATTTATTCATTTATTGCCTTGTTGTTCAACTGTTTCTATTTCCTATTCCTCGGACTGTTGAAGATATAAAAGTACGAACTTGCCTATAAATTCAGTCCACTTCATCCATCCATCCAAAGGAGCATCCATTTCCGTCACTTCTTCTGTCTACGCCCTGGTTACGCACATGTTTATCGGTCTTATTATGTTCAAATTGTATGATATAAGCAGAGAACATCTCGCGAGACTGACATTATTCTCCAATATTGGGTTAGTTATACTGTCCTGCCAAGGTACGGTAGATTTTCCCAGTCGTTCAGGTTTTACGGTAGAACTCAGGAGTGAAGACGATGGCTAGTCACTCCGATCATGCCATTATCCTTTCCTCGATGATAGTGAGTTATATACATGTACCTGCTCCACGTCGGTTTACATGTTAGGTATATCACGCAGTCGTTCGCATATATGACATATCCTGTATAAATCTTACTGCCTCGTTAGTTGACCTGTATTTATGAGCGATCTTTTTGTGGATTTGCCTATGATGAAAAAATTAAAGCTAATAACATGGACATACAACCTTTTCAGAATAATAATTGTTTTGATTTCAACTTTCTTCCAGTATTTTTTACTTTAGTCAATGTACAATATACGGATTCTGTATACTTATGGCTATCTTGCCGTATTCAACCACGGCACCAATCTCACAGAATTAGAAGAGTTCAACTTAATCGTGACTATGAATTTGGTGGACTTAGGATGTTAAATTTACTTCCTTTTATATAGTCGCTAAAAGTTTCCTGGATAAGAAGGCTCGTCCTAAAAACTCATAAATGGAATAAACTTTTCGATCCGGATTGCTACGACGCCATCTGCACCTTAGGAGCAGAATGCATTAATAATATAATGAAAAATATTAAAAACCCATCTTGGTTAGATACCCTGAAAGCATGGCAGACTTTGCAGCGGAAATTAAAGCCAGAAAAAAATGAGGATTTAATAAATGAACCATTATGGTATAATCCAAATTTCGCTCATCCAAGCTTTTTTATAAAAAAACTGGTATACGAGAAAAGTTAGATATGTTCGAGATTTACTAGGAAGTGATGGTGATGTATTAGGATTTACTGAATTTAAAATGAAGTATAATATCAAAGGCACTTTCATGGATTTTAATAGATTGGTAAAGAGCATCCCAAAACAATGGTTGGATACGCGCAAATGTAGGGATGTTGATATGCAGTTGTTTAATCCTGTAATCTCCTTCCATTTCCGGATATTGGCGAAGCAGGAAAAGGGTTGTATATGTTTTTATGATATTCTTAACTCCGAATCGGTGCCAATTCCGATCGCCATGGAAAGATGGAAAGAGTTCTTGAACATGAGAAATAAGGTTAATTGGAAAAAGGTCTTTTCCTCAACATTTCAGTGTACAAATTATACAAAACTAAGGGATATACAAAATAAAATATTACATAGGATTGTCCCCACGAAATCTTTCATTACAAAAATTGGGCTTATCAGTGACAACAAATGTGACTTCTGTGGAAATGAAACCGAAACTATAGAACACTTACTGACTGAATGCTGAGTAGTGAAAAAGCTCTGGGTAGACTTGCACGAATGGCTTGCACGTATTGCCAAACTGAGGGGGTCTATAACTGTGGATAAAATTATACTTGCCTGGGATAAAGACCAATGTATCTTAAATACATTCATGGCGTTAACCAAACTCTACATAATCAAAAACAAGGGACGAAACACGAGTCTCCATATTTATGGTTTATTACATCGATTTAATAGCCAATATATTGCAGAAAAGTTAATTGCCATGACGTCACATTCTATGGACCGCTTCAGAAACAAATGGTGCCTATTTATAGATTATTTTCAAGCCATGTGATGTGACATCACATTGGGTGTTTTGAAAATACATTAGATAGTGGCATATTCCACCATATTGGCTTTCCGCGTAAATTATATATGGCGTGAACAGAATAAATGTTGAGAGTGAGTGTGAGTATATATATATATGTATATATGTTGCATTCTAGTAGTTTAATGTTATCAAAACTCAGAAGCCTTTTGTATTACTCTGCAACGTAATTTTGCTTCCATTTTGAGAGAGAAGGCCCGCTTCATTTTTATAGAGATATAGGTCTAAATATGATCTGCCGCTAGGGCTATCTGTAGTTTTCTTCAAATCCAGTGAAGGTGGGTATATATCCTTCGCTGCGTCTATCAATTAGCAATTATCCACAGAGAGAAGATGGTCTATATAGCGTTTGGTGAATCAGAAGGAACGGGCTTTGAATTGATCGATTTTTTAAAGCGCCTGCATATAGTCATATCCATAAGAGAACAGATATGTGTCAGCCAAAAGGGGTGCACAATTAGTAGCCATTGAAAAATGATATCTCTTGTATGTAGTAGAGCTAAAGAAAGTTTTACGGCTTCTGACATTAATATATCTACGATCAGTTTTCTTGAACACAGATACTATTAATGAACTTAGACGGTCAATAAGGTCCTGATGAGGGATTGTAGTATTGAGAATCGAGAAATCCCATGTAAGAAGACACACACAGTCGAAACAACGGAGATCGCTTTCATTAAAATATGTGACGACCAGTTAGAAGAAATTACATGCGTAGATAGAATCAAAACATCACATGTACCTTTGCACCTTCTGTCTGAAGTTGCCATCTTCTAATAACATTTTTATCTCATTTGGAGTGTTTCTATGATTCTCATTGGCTGAGTGGCTGTTTGAAAACCAATCACCCAATCATAGATCAGCATGACAGTCGTAATTAACTTGCAAGTTTGCATCTCCGGACACATCACACCTGTTCAGCTTCGCATTCGCCAGATCAACATGGTGTGTTTATAAACATAACATCAGCCATAAACGGTAAACTATTATGAAATCCCCTGTAAATATTGTATTTGTATCATAGATCAGTATCTGTTTGCAGATCTACATAGTCTGCTTTATTGCTGCCGGCTCTGCAAACCAAGTGAAACAGTCTCAATAAGTTCACATGGACACCCAGGGACAGGATCCCGAATAGGTACATGTACTTGTGCTATTCTTCTCTGGCCAGAAGAATTCATAGAATCTGAAAGAGACAGGTATGAGTTTTTCAAATTTCAACAAATTCCATCAACGCCGACTCCCTCTGTACCCAGTGTCCTTTTCTTCAAGCGCCATCATCACAGACCTGTGACGTTTATTTTCAAGGCAGGCGCATTGGTTTTTTATAGCCGGAAATGCAATTGGGGGCCATATGCAAGAGGTGGGAGATGTCGAGTGACAATGACGGACTAGACGCTTGTAATGTACAGAGGGCGGACCTCGGGGACTAACAGTCCACCAGCAAAATCCTGTCATATACAGGTAATAAATTGGCGAGATATGCAAGAGGTGGCAAAAATGGACGTCTGGCGACTAAAAAGCAAACATATGACTACAGGAAAGCATCATTTGGCGTTTCATCTGGAACTGCACTTCTTACAACTGTCAATGGATTTCCGAGTGCTACATTATAATTATGGCCTCAATGTAGTTTGTTTTATTGTCTCGTTTTTCTTTCCTTTTAGGGTTTTCATTTCCTATTCCTCGTCCTGCTGAAGATATAAAGATAGCCAAATTAGCCATTTAATAGCTCAACATTACAAATCATGCCAGCAAGATATACATACGATGACATTCTTCTATCCTAAGACCATGTGCAAATTACAGAATGGTAGATGTGTTAACTACTTAATAAATAAATTTAGTTGTCCGACATAAACACACTCTGCAAACAAGTGTGCAAATGGCATGGCAGAATGTGCAATGTGTTTGACAATTATTTGATTTATTAACTGGTTAACTGTATTGCGAGCATCTACATTCTTGCAATTTGCACATGGTCTTTAAACAGAAGCATGCCAACAAATGCAGTCTTATTGTACATGATTAACTGTGTAAACATTCAATTGCAAACGCTGTTAGTAACTACAGCGGAACGTCAGATAATAAACAATAAAGAAGGAAGAAGTTACTCTCCACAATAATTCATTTGGTTAATAATAATTTGCTGTAATATTATCCTTGGATTAAAGCATTGTGAACTGAGATATGACCTCTGGGATACTGAGGAATGTGAGAATTTTTCAACAATATATAAAACCCGAAATCGACGCTGACCTATAGGTCTACTCCAATCGGGCTATACCATTATACCTCAATTGTGGCAATATACTTCGTTCTGGGTATTTTTAAGCCAGTTTAACATCATGTACAGTTTCAGCTTTCTGGAATTTTTCAGAACAACTACAAAGAACATATATACAACATAATAAACAGTGCGCACACATTGGTGATGTTCTTCTTGTTGTACATGGGCGTCACTGGGCCCTGAATCGTATATAACAAAGCTGAGCTATCATATCTCAGGCAGTGTGTCCTCCATCACCACTCCATAAACAAATCACAAATTACCCCAGTAAACTGAAAGGCAAAAGAAAATCCATAAATTACCTGCATTTCATGATCTTCATGATCGGTCATCCGCCTCTCTGGCTGGAAATATCGTGGTGTCATTTTCGCTCAACAACATGGAAAAATGTTTTGGTTAGCCGATTCACTACCACATTTACATATCCCGTCGCCTTGGAATTCCTAAAATATTAGATGCAGATTGAAACATAACCCTTCATACATTCACACATTAATAAAAGGCTGTTCAAACAAGTTTAGTTCGATTAGAACAACACAATAACGGGCCTCTAATCGTGGACCATGTGAACCTGAGCTCCGTATTCCAATACCATGACCATGATAATCTCTGCAATACTGCGAGGAATTAGGGACTGTTCAAAATTTATCGGAGGGGGGGCCGGTGCAATTCATGGGGGGGGGGGCAAGAAGTTTTTTCTTGTGGTTTGGGAGGGGGGTGCGTACTTTTTTAACTGGTCCAATCAGGGGGGTGCTTACTTTTTATGCCAACTTCAACTTGATGGGGCGGCCAATTTTTTATCTCGCCTTACGAAGTAAAGGCGAGATATTGTGAGGGGGAAAGAGGATGTCGTCATCGGTGTCGATGTCCCCGGCCTGGAAATGATAAAGTTTTTGGTTTAGCAAATTCAAAAAAAATCTAGAAAATTTAGAAAAAATATAAAAAAAATAAAGAAAAATATGGGGGGGTGGGTATTCCACCTGGGGTACTCCAATGTTAAGTTTGCGTTTAGCTGAGGTGCACATGTACATCTGTACTTAGAAAGTTTGCTGCAGTTGTCAGCTGTTATTGGATGATTATGAATCTTGGTAAACATGTTTCTTATGATTAGAGGATGTACCTGTGCTATTTAGGAGATGAAATATTAATTTTTGTTCAAATTTTGAGGGTTTTGTCTTAGTAATCTGTCAATGATAATGTACATGTATATACTCCCACCTTTACAGTTTAAAAACTATGTGTCACGTGCAACAAGTCACCAGAATAAGTTGATGTCCCGTTGCAATTTGACATTTAATAATCGGAATCGGAACAATGAATCAACAGCCAAAAGTACCAGTAGGGGGCCTACTTATCTAAAATACATCAACGCCCAGGTAATTTTTGCTCGGTCTCTAATAAAAAAATGAAATCAAAATCGTAAATATTGATTGTTGATAACAAATTTATACGAAATATTTTTTTTCATACAAGGTGGGAGTTTTGTTTGAATTTTATTTTATTATTATTATTTTTTTTATTTTTTTTTTAAGGTTTTGTCTGTGAGGGTTTCGTCAGTGGGTGTATTGAAAACTGGAACTCCCACCTTATCCTCAAAGAGTGTAATCACATAATCAAAAGCCTTTAGGCATTGTCAGCAAAAGCCAATGAAAAAAGCACACATTCTTGAAGGTAACAAACCTCCATTGAATTTACTGGGTGGCTGTTAAACTACATGTAAGTGGCAGTGAAATGGTTTGTGCTATATTTTATAAATCATTCCCGGAAGAACCATTGTCACAGGTTAATATAAAAAAAATTAGCCCCGTTTTCATCAAGGGAGACTAATCTGCCTCTATAATCACACCAGGGCCAATAACTCTTGAAATTAACTTAAATATCCATTGAACCCACTGTTAATCCCCCTCATCATCATACACAAACTGACTTTGTAATTGTGTAATTGTGTTGTTGTTGATGTTCACTCTTGATTATTCAATATACATGCAAAATAATCAATATCATTTTCAAGGAACACACTTTACTTAAATCAAATTATCTATATTTGTGTTCATGAGACATTAAAGTTGAGTTAAAAAAAAAAAATAATAATAATAGCCTGAGAATGAGGATGCTATTTATCTTGTGTGCATATATATCCAATAAGATATGTGATTTCATTGGTTTGGGTATGTGTTCAAATATACTCAATTTTGTGCTACTGAGGCTCTGGCTGGTCAGATCGTCATATTTTTGTTCCTGTGAACCTCGACGAAAACAAACTTTGGTCTCGCTCATCAATGCGACAAAAAAAGTCTTGTCCCATCCAGAAAAGCCGTTAAAAAAATGTTGGTCCCTGCCCTAAATTAACCGGTCCCGTCCTCCTGATAATTTTTGCCTGGTCTCTAATTCCTTGTTTCCATCAAACGTTCCTTCATCTACCAGGGCCCTATTCAAATACCGCCAAGTCCAAGGGGTTCCCTGTGCTTTGCATGGTTCATGTTCATACTTTATTACAGTTAGAAACCAAAACATTTACTCGGAGTATGGTAAGATTGATTCAAGTGGAATTTTGTTGTCATGATTATGATATGTCCAGTATACAAATACCTATACCTGTCGTTTCCATGCTTTGAATTACTGGAAGGCTCTAAGCTAACTAATATTAAAAGGGATGATGAGTTAATGCATCATTTACGTACAACCTTCTGTTTTTTTACCGTTAAATATATACAACTGTACTGGTATTGACTTCTGTGAATTCGCTTCTCTGGTGCGGAGGGGGGGGTCTTGAGGGTTCTTTTTGAGACCTCATTGCGGGGGAGTCGGAACTTTTTTTATGACTCCGAGAGGGGGGGCAATAAATTTTTTAAAGATCACTTGAGGGGGGGTTGGCACTTTTTTACCTATATTTGTTCAATGCACCGGCCTCCCCCCTCCGATAAATTTTGACCGGTCCCTTATGTCCCTTTACAGTCACAGATCATAGGTCATAGACATTTGTTCCAATATGGGCGCCTAACTTGGCAAATCAATTTTATTCTATTCTATTTAAAACAATGGTGATAGCTATCGCCAAAAACTGTGGCGATATCCTCACCAATAAATGGTGATCAATTAGAGTCCTCTCCATATTCCATCATCATCATTTATTGGTGAAATGGGCTGATCTCTCACCAATAAATGGTGATCAGATAGAGTCCTCTCCATATTCCATCATCATCATTTACTGGTGAAATGGGCTGATCTCTCACCAATAAATGGTGATCAGTTAGAGTCCTTTCCATATTCCATCATCTCCATTTATTGGTGAAATGGGCTGACCTCTCCCCAATAAATGGTGATCAGTTAGAGTCCTCTCCATATTCCATCATCATCATTTATTGGTGAAATGGGCTGATCTCTCACCAATAAATGGTGATCAGTTAGAGTCCTCTCCATATTCCATCATCTCCATTTATTGTTGAAATGGGCTGATCTCTCCGCAATAAATGGTGATCAGTTAGAGTCCTCTCCATATTCCATCATCATCATTTATTGGTGAAATGGGCTGATCTCTCCCCAATAAATGGTGACCAGTTAGAGTCCTCTCCATATTCCATCATCTCCATCATCATTTATTGGTGAAATGGGCTGGCCTCTCCCCAATAAATGGTGATCAGTTAGAGTCCTCTCCATATTCCATCATCATCATTTATTGGTGAAATTGACTGATCTCTCCCCAATAAATGGTGATCAGTTGGAGTCCTCTCCATATTCCATCATCTCCATTTATTGGTGAAATGGGCTGACCTCTCACCAATAAATGGTGATCAGTTAGAATCCTCTCCATATTCCATCATCATCATTTATTGGTGAAATGGGCTGACCTCTCACCAATAAATGGTGATCAGTTGGAGTCCTCTCCATATTCCATCATCTCCATTTATTGGTGAAATGGGCTGACCTCTCACCAATAAATGGTGATCAGTTAGAGTCCTCTCCATATTCCATCATCTCCATCATCATTTATTGGTGAAATGGGCTGGCCTCTCACCAATAAATGGTGATCAGTTGGAGTCCTCTCCATATTCCATCATCTCCATTTATTGGTGAAATGGGCTGACCTCTCACCAATAAATGGTGATCAGTTAGAATCCTCTCCATATTCCATCATCATCATTTATTGGTGAAATGGGCTGACCTCTCACCAATAAATGGTGATCAGTTGGAGTCCTCTCCATATTCCATCATCTCCATTTATTGGTGAAATGGGCTGACCTCTCACCAATAAATGGTGATCAGTTAGAGTCCTCTCCATATTCCATCATCATCATCTATTGGTGAAATGGGCTGACCTCTCACCAATAAATGGTGATCAGTTAGAGTCCTCTCCATATTCCATCATCTCCATTTATTGGTGAAATGGGCTGACCTCTCACCAATAAATGGTGATCAGTTAGAGTCCTCTCCATATTCCATCATCTCCATTTATTGGTGAAATGGGCTGACCGCTCACCAATAAATGGTGATCAGTTAGAGTCCTCTCCATATTCCATCATCTCCATTTATTGGTGAAATGGGCTGATCTCTCACCAATAAATGGTGATCAGTTAGAGTCCTCTCCATATTCCATCATCTCCATTTATTGGTGAAATGGGCTGACCTCTCACCAATAAATGGTGATCAGTTAGAGTCCTCTCCATATTCCATCATCTCCATTTATTGGTGAAATGGGCTGATCTCTCACCAATAAATGGTGATCAGTTAGAGTCCTCTCCATATTCCATCATCATCATTTATTGGTGAAATGGGCTGATCTCTCACCAATAAATGGTGATCAGTTAGAGTCCTCTCCATATTCCATCATCTCCATTTATTGGTGAAATGGGCTGATCTCTCACCAATAAATGGTGATCAGTTAGAGTCCTCTCCATATTCCATCATCATCTGACCTCTCACCAATAAATGGTGATCAGTTAGAGTCCTCTCCATATTCCATCATCATCATTTATTGGTGAAATGGGCTGATCTCTCACCAATAAATGGTGATCAGTTAGAGTCCTCTCCATATTCCATCATCTCCATTTATTGGTGAAATGGGCTGACCTCTCACCAATAAATGGTGATGACCTGAAATATGCACTCATTGCTCCTCGCCAATTATCGATGATGACAAGACCCCATCACCAAACAAGGTGATGAACTGACCCCGTCACGAATTGTCACTCAATAAATGGTGGGAATGGCGATGGGTTATCACCATTTTTTTATTAGCACGGTGGACTCTATTCTCTTACAGTTAAGTAAATAGAGAAAGTTCATTCTTGATTTCGAATTGTTTGTTTTGTTCGGTATTCATTGATCATGTTAAGAGAATATAATAAATGATAGCATGGGGGTCACCATACACATTTACAAATTTGACTCTTTGTTGCAAGTGAATATGGATGAATTCGTAGGGGTAACACAAACATAATCATCAACCTCGGGAGCACTTTGCGCCCACCAACCGTTGAATCTAAACTCCCCATTTTTTGCTAAATGCTATTCCACTATCGGTAAATGGTTCTGTCGTGTGATATATCAGTCTATTGTAGATTTTAGTTCTGTTTTGAGTTGTTTGGGGAGTTAGCAGTAAATAATTCAGCGTGTGGCTAAAGTAGCTTGTGGCCAGACGTATCATCGCATGTTATAACCACAAAAGATCATGGAAATCCTCTTCTACCTTAACAAAATATAATTTTCACAACAATGCTGTACTGATTGATCTGTCCACATGGGTTATCTTGACTGGTATACTGCAATCCTTCATTAGGTCATTACCTTATTGACCAGCGTAGTTCATTAATAATATCGGTGTTTCTTTGTTAATAGAGTTGCTTGAATTTCTCATTAAAAATATCTATGTGAAATTTGGCAACACAATATATCAACAGCATATAGGTATTCCAATGGGTACTAATTGTGCACCCCTTTTGGCTGACATATATCTGTTCTCTTATGAATACGACTATGTGCAGGCGCTTTCAAAAACCGATCCTTTCAAAGCCCGTTCCCTCTCATCTACCAAACGCTATATAGACGATACTCTCGCAGTATATATCCACTTTCACTGGATTTGTTGAAAACTACAGATATGCACATCATATTTAGACCTATATTTGTATAAAAGATTAAGCGGGCCTTCTCTTTCGTCGACATTACAACAAGAGATGATTACAATTTCGACATCGCGGTACTATCCCTTTCTCGACAGCAATATTCCAGTGGGACTTGCAAATGGCATATACATATCTGGCCTAGCATTCGCTAGATCCTGTGTAAAATGTGACGATTTTGATCAACGTCACAAAACATTATCACAGAAACTTGTAAAACAGGCCTATACCACCAGGCATCTCCACTCAGAGTTTCTCACATTTGGCAATACATATCGCATGCTGATAGCAAAATACGAGTGTAGCTTGCAAGATCTATGCCATTACGTGTCACAACTTGTGTCTAATTTCATTAAACCCGAGGCTAGGGGCTGTATGATCGCGTGTACTTCAGAATCACCATGGCTTACAGCAAATATCATATGGATTACTAATACTGATCAGCCATACGGATTTGTTATTTTTGGAACATCACGATGTGTTGCTGGCATCATTGAAAACTGTTGACCGCTTCTCTCTTGCAGGAAACTAGACTATGTTTATGTATACTATGATTGCTATTCTTTGAATTTAGTGCTAGTGCTGTTATGTGAATTAGGTTTTTGGATTGAGGTCGCGAAATTTGTTTAATTGGCGACGACTGATTAGTGAATGACGGACTAGACGCTTGTATTTCCGTGCAGAAAATCCACACTTGAATGTGAATCCCACTCGCAAAATCTTTAAACAGTGCATGAGGTATGTGGATGAGAAATTCTTAGATGCCCCAACAGACTGTGCCTTCAACCTGTAGCCAAAATATAGTACTACAAAGTGGGCCTCGCACAGATATAGATTCTGGTGAAAACGCATTCATTTCGTAGACGATTGTTGTATTAAGAAGAGCAAGATGAAGGATTCTTCGACACGGTCTCTTGTGGATGTTCCATCTGGTCTCATTCGGCGACAAACTATTATCCAACATTGGGCATTCAATCAATAGGCCCAACATAGCTTTCGCCATGTCGGATTAACAAGATGGGCGACTCGCACCCAATAAATCTATATGTGACATCCTGTGTATCTCTGCAAGGTTTTCTGATCCCTCGTTTGCTAAACACAAAGACGCGGATTTATACAGTGGGCGGCAGGTTAGATTTTAACTGCCAGGAGCAGTGTGAAGTGTTATTTAATCCGCTAACATGGTCCCATATTATGTAATTGTATGTTATTGACCAGAGTGATCACCTTCAGCCAGGTTTGAGAAGCTACTAAACTGCTCATCAAACCGAGAAAATCTCAGTCCCCACAATCCTATTATATTGAGCAATAACATCGAAGACCATGCTTGTTTTATCATCCTGACTGTCTTTTCACTTCGTTTTCATTTATTTGCAGCTCGTCCTTGAGACGATCGAAATTGACAGATCTCTCGGAGAAAACGGACTATAAATTAACACAATGCTATTCTATGGATAACAACTTCTTTATTGCTGTGGAGCTGACGTTTCGTTGGAGATACTCCCAACTTTTTCAAAGCTAGTGAAGAAAAAAAGAAAAAAAAAAGGGACTATAAATTACCTTCACTTTTATGGGGTCAAACATCAATCCGGTTTTCAGGCGGAGCGGCACAAGACATTATCAACCTCGGTAACGGCAAATGGCTATGTTTTAAAAGTCCGGATAGCAGGAACAATTTGTCTCCAGAAATCTTGTCAATTGTGGTATATATTTATTGCACAGAACAGCTGAATATCAACTGAGAACGGATGCAGCTACTATAGGCAGATCCTTTCAGATTATATATATGCGAATGTAGATAATCTGTTTTGCTGGGTAGTGTCACAGTGACACGGAGAATAAAGACTGATGGGAGATCACTTGCGCATCCACCAAATCTGGGCATCCTCGCGAGCCAGTGTATCATTCGATAGGTTACGGTCGATGCACTGGGTTGGTTAGGTACCGATAGCAGTTCTGAATCTAAATAGCAGGTAAACCCTCTGCGATGATTTATGGATTACCTGGACTTGTGCAGATGTTTCTAGGAGATATATGGACTCCGTATTCAGGCTTTCACCGAACTATATCACATGGAGTGTTTGAATTCGCAACGGGAAATACGAACCCCATCGTAGATTTCGATTCAGACTGTGCAGGTTGACCTACTTATGAACACAGGTTGTGGGCTCTGAATCGTTTCAAAGTGTCTCATTGAGAATTTGATGGGTTTTGGCATGCACCCATTCATTCAAGACAGTATAAAAGTGAATGTTTGGCGTTTTCAAATTACAGTGTATTCCATCATTCACTGTCCTACTGCCACCGGTAGAGTTCACAAACCACGGGAAATGTTGTAAGCTGGAACGAAATGCAAATATAAGAAAAACTATATATCATTAGAAATCCGTTTATTGTTGACATCCATTTCAAGTCCAGAGAAAACCACTGGCCGGACCGGAGTCTTCTGAGAGGTTTATGTAATTTCACTCGGGAATGTTGGCGCCCCATACAAGCCAACTTTTCGTCGAAAATTCCTACAAATCACAACGTGTGTGCAAACAAGCTGTGCATCATGTTTTGGGCGAAATCAATGATGGGTTGCTGCACTGGCGGTAGAAGATATGGACTCTGTTATGAGGATAATGACTTATTATCCAAAGGACAAGAGCGAACATGCCCGAAGGATAACGTAACACCAAATGGCGGCTTCTGATTGGACAAGTGCAGCCGAGAAATCATCTAACGGACAAGAACGGATATGACAGATGCAACATCAAATGACGGCTTCTGATTGGACAAGATAACTGAATTGTAAACATTTCCAAAACGGCCCCCAGCGTGGGTATGATGTGAAGGAGGTGATAATAGACTATATGAAAACTTGAGAACGTGTTGATAACTTGTGAATGTGTTGATCAGTCTTTCTTTCAACTGTCTGCATCAAGACATTATGGACTAGGTATAGAAGACGTTAGGGCGTTAAGCTAGGGCGTTAAGTCGATAGAATAGGGCGTTAAGGCATTGAGACGGTAACACATGCTACCTAGGTGTTTACGGACCCATGCCCGCGATGACAACGTGTCAGTCTTCGGGGTCCGAACTGCTGGTTCGAATACCACCAGTGTGTTCTTTTTGGCTGCACAGGCTATGTATTGCTGTGCGGAGAGATTCCTCTTCTCTTGCTGCATGTATTGTTCTGCATATAACCTTGAAATGCCTGTGGTATAATCAGCACCTCCGAAACTACCCTTTCTCTACAACTCCCCAGCGCACATGCGCGTATGACCACCAGTTTGACTCTACCCGATAAGAGCTTAAAATACGATACCAACCACTCCCCATTTGAACCACGGATGGTTCATCGCTGCTCCAAAACGTTCAGTCAAATGCCCTTTTTCTACTTCTGTCCGACTGCGCATGTGCAGATTGACGCCACTTTCACCACAAACCACTCCGACTTTACGACAGCTTCAATATGACACCCACCCGGTCCATTTGGACCACGGATAGTCCCCCTCGACCTCAAAACGTCCATCTCAGGCCTGCCTGTGCACTGCGCTTGCGCACGATATCTTCCCAGCGAAATTCAACACATGGCCACGAGACCCCATCCATCGTACTCTACAGCGTGAGGCAGAGAAAACAAGCACCCACTCCCCATAGTCAAATCCTCAAGAAAAAAATGACCACCCCTACCCCATTACTACTACCACAAACACCCATTTTCTATCGTTTTCCGACTGTGCATGCACAGATTGATTGAACATCCACCACACACCAGACCAGCCGGACGCTCCCCCAACAGCGCTTCAATATGATACCTCACACGGCCCATTTAGACTATGGATGACCCATCTCGACACGAAGACGTCCATTCAAATGCCTTTTTTTTATTGATGCTCGACTGTGCATGTGTGCCATAGCCTAACTTCCAATACACACCAGTCCAGTCGGACGTTCACCCACGTGCGCTTCAAAAGAACACCCCATACGACCCATTTCGACCACGGATGACCCATCTTGACCCGAAAACGTCCAATGAAATGCCTTTTTTAAAGTAGCCTTACACTTTCACTACGCACTAGTCCAGTCGGACGCTACTCCAAAAGCGCTTCAAATTAATACCTCACACGACCCATTCGAACCAAAGATGGGCCCACTTCGACCCCAAAACGTTCATCTAAATACCTTTTTCTACTATTCAGATTGACACCGGGAGTCACGTGACCCGGACCTTTGACCCTGAAGCGCAAAGACCGAGTGTGAGTGACCTTTGACTTGAATGTCACCTTTACTCGGATACGACGTCATTGTGCCATTAATGGCTCCTATTGCGAGTTTATCAAATATTTAGTCATACATCATGTGTGATATATTTTTGCCTAAAATAATTACTGGTCTCCAGTTGTGACAATAAGCGTCAACAAACTCACCACCATCATTTTAGTGACAGTCACCTGCGTTGTGACATTAGCTGGTGAACTGACCACTGTCGCAATTGCGACACTTGTGTCATTAGTACTTTTAGCTTCAAATTAAAACATCATTTACAGTGTACATAAACAAAATTTGCAGGAAACTAGCCTATATTTATGTATACTCTTTTTTGTTAAATTTGGTGCTAATGCTTTTATATGAATTTAGGTCTTTGGGTTATGGACCCGGAAACTCTTTAATGGACGACGGCTGAATATTGAACGACGGACTGGACGCTTGAACGTTACAAGCTAGTTTCATGCAAAAGGGAAGCGATCAACTGTTCTCAACAACGCCGGAAACACATCATGATCTTCCATATACCAAATCCGTATCGCTGATCAATATTCTTAGTCCATATGATTTTCTTTGTAAAAGTACTTTTCTATAGAATGATGCATCTCAGTCAGGTTTTCATTGTGTACACCATGAGGATCTTGAAGTACAGTGGGTTCATATGGCTACTGCCATCAGGGATTCATCTCTCAGACCAAGTGGTCACTCGACACGCCCTCGGATGATGTAGGACATTAGAAACTCGTCCCGCACTATCCATGCTATCCATGTTAAAAGCAAAGCATCATGCAGAAACTCCGATCAGCGCATGTCAGCTGTATGACTTCCGTTACCATGGACATCAGCCTTAGACGCAAAACCAGGGCAAACACCTCAAATTAGAAGAGATCTTTCGGGGGTAGATTCAAGGGAATATCCATTTCATTTGGATATATATTTTATCTCCTGGTTAGGGAGAAATACAACGAGGACTATGTGGGCGAAAACACATCCTATAGCATGTGGCGTGCCTCACGTGCGGCGAATCACGGTTTATAGCTGAGAGCTGTAAAATCCCTACACCATTAATGTTCGAGGTACTATGACTTCGATGGAATAGGTCGACCAGTCGTGACCTATGAGCTATGATGCTTGGAAGTATCGTTGTTGCACGAATGAAGAGTGCTCTTATGTGAATGAACGCCTGGTCTCGCTCAACGCTCGCTATTCCTCCTAATTCTGTCTTTGACATTTCTAGCACTGTTACAAATGGCATAAAATGGCATGTACTGGTAAGTGTGCCATTTATTCCTTTCTGTGCTCGTCAAAGACGTAATGAGGACTATATCGATTGCAGGATTATGACAGAAACCCAACCTTGACATCCACGCTTCAGTCACGTAACTCGACAAAATTACGTCGTCTACAGCTGTGCTCCTCCGCCGTTCCGAGGCTAATCACTCTCGATCTTTGACTCGTGGTTGGCTTTATATCGAACGATTTCAGATCGATCGATCATATCAGTGTTCCTTAATTAGGCGCATACAAGAACTGTTACCCTGAGGAGAAGTTTCCTGGTATATATATATATATATATCTTTTATGCCGTCAAAGACGATCATCTCATGACAGCTGGTTCTCCTCCATCCACCCGCAAATTCGACACAAAGAGATTGGTTCAAATTGGGAGCAGACAAACAGGGATAGACTGGTTATTTCCCCTTTTTTCACTTATGGCGGTGTCTCACGTGTTGTTTTTTTTGCAGGGTTTTTTTTGGCAGGTAGCGTTGATTGATTGGAAGTAAAAAACACAGATTGAGCCTCGAATCGACATCGTACATGAAACCCGTCACCTGGCCCTACAGGACTGGTGCTCTAACCGACAGACCATACTCGGCTTCATAGAAAGGCAGTCTGTTTAACTGGGTGATGTTGATCCGGCTTACCGCAAACACGATCATCTATGCATTTGCCAGTGGATGTAACGCCATCCTTCACAGAGACTAAAAAACAAAACTTCCACAAATCCAAAATGGTAGTTCTAATATTTAGATCTTATTTAAAATAGACTATTACGGAGCCGTGGAAGGGACATGCGTTTTATTTATATTTTCACCCTTAGGAAAACAGAATTTTTTTCCTTTTTCTTTCAAAACTTGTGAAAAAGAAATTTTATTTATTTTTTCGGCTTGGAAAAGGGAATAATTTTCCTTTCAGTGAAAAAGGAATTTTATTTATATTTTCGGTCTTCGAAAAAAAAAAAAAAATCCTTTTTTATTTACGTCAGTGAAAAGGGATTTTTTTTAATTTTTCTGGCCGTCAAAATAAAAATTTTTCTTCTTCTGCATCAACTGAATTATCTCGGGTCCTTAGATAATTGCCCAATGAGAAAGCAGCATAGTGGGCTATGGTACGAGAATCGCAGGCTCTCATTGGTTAATTATCTTGGACCCCGAGATAATATCTAGGGCCCCGAGATAATCAGCCAATGAAAACTTTCCTTTAGTATCGTTTCCTTATAGAATTATCATCCATTTGCGGCGCCATGGATTTATCCAACAGGGAATCGTTGATTCGTTTGTATTTTGACTGTGGATTGATGTACAAAGACATAGTTGATTTAATGGCAGTTCAACGCGAAATGGCGGTCGGGTGAATAGGGGAGAATAAAAGCGGTTTTCATTGGCTGATTATCTTGGGGCCCTAGATATTATCTCGGGGTCCAAGATAATTGACCAATGAGAGCCTACCATTTTCGTACCATAGCCCACTATGCTGCTTTCTCATTGGACAATTATCTAAGGGCCCGAGATAACTCAGTTGATGCGAAAGAAGAAAAACTTTTATTTTGACGGCCAGAAAAATAAATAAAATTCCTTTTTCACTGACGTAAATAAAAGGCAATTTTTTTTTTTTTCGAAGACCGAAAATATAAAAAAAAAATCCTTTTGCACTGATGAAGAAAAAGGAAAATTATTTTTATTTTCGAAGACCGAAAATATAAATAAAATTCCTTTTTCACTGAAAGGAAAATTATTCTCTTTTCCAAATCCGAAAAAATAAATAAAATATCTTTTTCACAAGTTTTGAGAGAAAAAGGGGAAATATTCTGTTTTCCTGAGAGTGAAAATATAAATAAAACGCATGTCCCTTCCACGGCTCCGTAGACTATTATGTCTTTAGACCACGAAATCCGTTTGGGAAGCAACATTTTCAAGCATAAGACGGTTATAAAATTTGAGAAAACAGTATTAAAAATTATTAGTCCGGGTGTATACAATCAGTATATTGTAGGCATTAATGTTTTTATGTATCTTGTACAGAGAATTTTTATCCATCTAGTTAGGCCTACATCAACTATGGAATTATGTGGGTCGGGTTCAGTAGGGATTGGAGGTATACTTTCTAAAGTCCACCAGAGATAAATTGTCATCTATCATGCACAATGAAGTGGAGGGGATGGGGAAACGACCAGTGAACTATACACGCATACCTATGTCAAGGAGTTAAAAAAAATTCATTCCGTTTCAGATCCTGGGAAGGATTTGTTGACCAAGTACGTGTGGTACATCTTTCGTGCAAAGTACTTATCTTTCTTTCTAATTCCTCATGTCCCTGTATCCCAGTCTATGAACGACGACAGCATGTTATGCTAAAAACAACGCCTGGCTGGAGGAAATTTCTTTAACCAACAAGGAAATGTAACTGTAAAACCCAGTAAACTGAGATATAATATCACGGAATATTATATCTGAATTCAGCTATATATATCCCGTGCGAATTTTACTAATATATAAACATTATGGGGAAACAATATCCAAATATGGCCAGACAGTGGGCGTGGAAAATAATAAAGATGAAACAGTTTACTCCCGCCGAAAAGCCTGGTTTTGTCAGGGGATAGAAAATATCAAAAGATTGAGCCCTGCAAAGATGTTAATCTCCGTGAACTAAACGTCAATCATTGTCAGAGAGAAAAGGCAGAAATTGCCGTGATTGACTTATTATGGGATCTCGTAGAATATCGGCGAACCTTTCGCACGAAATTTTTATAGCGTTACGTCTAGATGGTATTCCCAAGATTTACCATATTGGTTTATCTAGATTGATGTAAAACCAATTCGCTCGATGGGTTGCTGTGTCGCTGATCGACATCATAGCGAACGTGGCGTCACCATCCTGAACAACTTTTCGCATCTTGGAGTGAAACATTCCGTCTTCGTCCGAATGTCTGCATTGATTTGTAAAACTGTATATCTGAAGTAGTAAATATGTTATATACAATTGTGTTAGCATGGAGCTGAACCATCAAGGATGTAGACAATCTGCAAGAGTACTTTTTGCCTCCCGTCAGATAAACAATATCTCGTCCACTCCAGCACATTCCCTATCACATCATGATAATTTTTACAACAACCTTGTTTGGGGCAAAGAATCAAAAAGTCTGAACAGGGTCGAAAATACAACGCATCGTAAAGCTCTTCTCCATTCAGTCAACCCTGAGTGACATTCAGTAGTTACAGACCGGAATTATGGGAGAAAGATTGTTGGGGAGACTCATGACCCCCGCACAGTCCTGGTAAGGTTAAATAACTATCCGCAGCGTATTGCAGGCATTTCCAAAAGCAATAATCGAACTCATTGTAAGTTATCTTGCATAAGTTTCGCCTCCTTACTTATCCAACTCTACGTATTTGAACAAAATCTTCAACGATATCATTTTTCCCGTTGTTTGGGTCTAAGTTTGGCTATAAGACTAAACATATACTGGCTAGACATGTCACAGTGTGAATAAATCCCCTCAGCTCAGAGGTTAGGATATCGTTCTGGTTGAATCCAACTACATAAATAGATTGGCTGTGGACGTCCGGTTATTAGGTTCAATAAATACATATGACTTGCAAGGGTTTCCTTTTGTTCAGCGTCAAATTGCTCCTGCAATGATAATCCTGTCATTCGAGGTGTCCAAATGAACAGCTACAATAAAAGGGTAGCGCAGATACAAATCTTCTATAGAATCATTTTTTGCTATTGGGATGCATTAAGCAGTCAGAATATTGGTCTGTGGGCTCATGTGCCTTCTTGTCAGTACGCCGCTATTTTTTCTCACCACCATTATATGTTGGGTTAGGCTTAGTGGTAACGTTTGTATTGTCCGATATCTATGGCTGATGAATTCTGCCACATTTTGGTCGTGAGCTATTTCGTTGTCTATCGTATCTCGTGACATTATATTTTCTCTCCAGTTTTTCTCTGTGGATATACTTGTTTCATTATATAGAATGATACGTGATAAAATAAGGATTGAATCATTGTTTGTGTATAGGCTATGCTTATTCATCATGTATGAACGGCAAAATCTGATATTTAAATTCACTCAAAAAGAACGTTCGGAATCATTCAAACATTTCCAGCAAATACACCACGGATGACTGAAACAGCGAAATATCCAGAATGCGCTATTACGAAAAAACCTATTCCGAATACCAGAACATCACACAATTGTCCGATGATTCACATTGCAAAAAGCCACAAAATGTGATTATGTATCCAGAACCTACTCAATAAAACTATCAGATATCACCGTGAACACGTAGCAAGAATAACACATTGAGCAGCGAATCGTTCTTGCAAATATCATCAATGTATATAAATTGGTTATATATGTAAGAGGTGGGAAAATTTGACGATGTCTGGCGACTAAAAAGCAACAATGTGACTTCACATGGAAGCTTCCCATGGCACCTGGCATTCAGACTAGAATACGGAGGATTCTAAGACGTAACGGGCTACGATATCGTCCGTGGTTATACATGTATGCTTGTTATCTCTTTTCTTCCCAAAATCGAGCAATCGTTCAAAGATGTCAGGTTTGCGCTGACCAGATGTGCAACTCAATATGTGTGGTGCAAGCCCCTCTGTATCCGAATAAAAATCCATCGGATCTAATCGGCTCATTTTCGAATGTTGAAAATGAATCCAGCATGCGAACAGACTGGAAAACTAGATAGAATGGCATACCTGGCGAACATCCACAGATATACGGGCAGGTACTATGTTTAGCGTCTTCGTGGTGTGTATGTCGCGGGCATATATTTCCAAGACAGACACACTGGTTTAGGTATCCGTGAATGCTTGTCACTTGTTCTGGCATTTTATTTAGAAAACCCGATTGCTACATTACATACCTACAATTGATGGCGTCATATGCTTTGTTTTATTGTCTTGTTTTTCTTTCTGCTTGGTTTTCATTTCCCATTCCTCGTCCTCGGGAACATATAAAAGTACTGACTTGCATCTGCATAATTATGATTGTCTTGACGTCTACAATCACATCTTCAAAGTTGTGAGATCTATAGAATTCTAATGAGTATCTTTGTTACACGTATGTAGCGCGCTGTTTTGGGGACGAACTGCTGATCCCGTTGAACGTTCTTCATTTCTCTTGGATGTCTTTCTCTGTAATTACAATCACTGTTACGAGAAGTGTAACCTATTGATTACGGATTTACGACAGAAACTTAACCTTGACATTCGGGCCTCAGAAACGTAACCTAGCCATATTACGTCGTCTGTAGCTGTGCACTTCCGTCTTTCCGAGGCAATACCTTTCTCGATCTTTGACACGTCGCTGGCTTTACATCAAACGATTTGATGATCAATCATGTTGGAAATATCCAGCGTTCTTTAATTAAGCGCATTTCAGGAACTGTTTCCCCGAAGAGAAGGATCCTGATATATATGTACGCTATACTGTTTAATACGCTCATATCATCACCGTCAGTTGTCCCTCGTCCACCGGCTAATGCGAAATAGAGAGATTGCCCCAAACTGGGAGCAGACAAACAGGGATAGGCTGCTTACTTCCCCTACATTCAATTACGGCGACACAATCTTGTTTTCATCATCAGTCGGAATCTCGGTATCGTAACTTGGTCTGGAACGACATCGTTCATGAAACAAATCGCCTATACATAAATGGCTGCCACCTTAACGGATGGGTCGCTTCCCCTCTCAAAATAATTAGAGGCTCCGTAACCGGTTCCGTAGAAGGCCTAGTTGCTATTGCAAGTATATCAACGATTTAGTCATACATCATGTGTGATATGTTTATCAATAATTACTGGTTCCCCCAGTTGTGACAATAATCGTCAACATGCTCGCTATAATTTTATTGAGTGACAGTTGTGACATTAGCTGGCGACCTGACAACGGCTAATGACAGCTGTCACCCTGATGCAACCCCCCCCCCACCCCCCAGCAAGCAGAGGTGAACATGTCCTGCAGCCAAAAGCCATTCATAAAACTGATTTCATTACAAGGTTCTAGTCCAGCATTCATTATTCCGCCTTTGTCCATTAAAGACCTGTTCCATATCCCATATAACCGCATTAGCACGAAATTTGAAAAAAAACATAGTACACAGAAATATAGGCTAGTTTTCGGCAAGACGGAAGCGGTCAACAGTTGTTAATGATGCCGGCAAGACATCATGATGCTCTAAAAATATTAAATGCAAATCGTTTATCAGTATTTGTAATCCATAACATTTTCGTTGTAAAGTCATTATCTATAGAATGATGTATCTCAGTCACGCTTTCATTGTGTCTGTTCATATGAAAACCATGAAGATCTTGAAAGAACATGGGTTCATACGGTTGTTAGCCTCCGGGTTCAGCGGAATTGGACTCAAGTTACGAAACGTAGCGTCATAAATAATTTGACCTTTAGCATTAAGTTCTTCCGTAAGACTTTTGAAATATTGGCGCAATGCCTTTCCCAATATGTTTTACCTCCTGAAGGGCCTTCGACAACAGAGTTTAAAGAAGCTTGGTGGTGCAGCTTGTAGAACCAGCTATGAAGCCATTTGTGTATGCTGATCTATGCATTTTGGGAGTCCAGAAAATAATCTTCCAGAGTAAATGTGTGTTAACATTGATGGTATGTTAATATTCAGTTATTTGACCAGTACCTGGTAATAGTAATATTTACAAATGAATATTATATTATTTGTAGCTTTGTTTGCTGGGACTATGACGAATTTACTCTGGAGATTTGCTGGACCTTCTAGCGAATTTAGGTTTCTCAGTACATGTTTTGCTTGGGGAAGAGTACATCGAGAGACAGAAGCACTTGTTCGGCGTCGGTTCTCATATGTTTTTGTTCTGGATACGAATTTGCATTAAATAAATACTCCTCGTTTGCTATCTGGCGGTCACATAGTTCATCATTTTCCACCCACAGATGACTTGATAGGGCTATTACATCACTGCTCTGAAACATGTCACCCAATCTGTCCACATGAACAGCAACAATAAAAGCGTAGCTGGAATACAAATCATCACAGGGGTCACTTTTGGTTCTTGTGATGTTTTTAGAGATATGCAATGAGTATATTTGTCTGTGCAGTCATATGACTTCTTATCAGTACGCTGTCATCGTTTTTCACCACCTTTTTAATGTTGCGTCTAAATCTGTCATCATGGTGGATTGTTTCAACAACCTTGTTCTGGGTGAGGTCCAGCCAATCATCTTGTACGGTAGGTTCAACTTTTTCTCGCATTGGCCAGTCAATAGCATACTGTTGCAGTCAGGACTATACTCTGGTCGGCCTTCGGTTCTAGTCTTTACGACTCTCTACATGTAGGTCCCTTCACGATGTGTGTTTTAGGTCTGCATCACTCATAATATCAAGGTTACCAGTCAATATGTTTGCATGGTGTATGGATAAAGTTCAACGATTCACAATCCCAAACGCAATTCACAATCCAAAACACAATTCATAAACGCCTGCAGACGTTTAAACGTTGCAATCAAACACCTGGACAGCATTAGAGTAATTAAATATTTCAGTGGCTATGGATTTAGTATACTGATATGAAATGCAAGGGCTCCTGTTAACTTAACATACTTCGATACAGCGTTGCGTACCGCTGGATCACTCAGGATTCGTGGTAAATTGGTAATGTCCAGTCCTTTATCCAAGTAGTTGAGTTTTAAGGAAAAGCCAGTGTCGGGATGTTTGGATTATTTTCTCTCGACGATACAATCGAAAATACGCTATATCTTGACAAACTTTAGTGATTCAGTAAAAAACTAGATCTCCTGAATTAAATCATGGATTAAAAACCTGGAAATACCTTATTATCTTTAAGTGGACTGACCTGAGCTCATAGCATTCCAGGATATTTGTGTTGTGTCCTCATTGGTCAATCTGTATACTATTGTTTTTGTTATACTATTGTTTTCACACTGTATATATATATATATATATTTCCGTATGCAACAGGTGCCCATACGATCCTCGTGATGGCATAAATAATAGTCGAAATATAGTATCATAAGTAGTAGGGAAAGCGTAAATCGAGTCCAATTGACCTTTGACCTCAGAAATTTGCATATGACGTCACTTCCGGTTGGGGTGAATGAGGCGTGACCTTAGGACATGTCTAGACTTGTTTGTTATGTACTGGGGTTTTTCCTCACAATGGCATGCCGCCATTTTGGAGCCGCCATTTTGGAGCCGCCATCTAGTGTCGAAAACTGCACCCTGTATGGACGTACCCGAAAAGACACGAAGGTGAGCGACATTGTGGAAAAACCCCACAGACAGGTTAGTACATGCATTCCTATGATGTTCACAGGTTACGCCCATTCACGAAGGGCCGTCACAGGGCGTAGTAGAAAAAAGCGCATTTCTAACCTTATTGGCCTTATGGCGCAAGCGAGTATAACAAGTGCCACGCACGGTGTATAAAACCCTACCCAACAGGTACACTATAAAGCCACCTCTTTAACCGTTCGCTTTTCATTCCCCACCATGGCAGCGTGTGGAACAGAGCTTGCGTTATTCCAACTGACGTCCGACGTCTACCTCATCGTCAATGACGATCACCTGGAGCTGGTCCAAGACGCACCGCAGAAGGTGAAGATTTTGTTATCGCTATCAGGCTGGACTCTATTGACACGATTGTTACAGGGAAAAGACCCCGAAAGGGATTTCATGCACGTGGAAGTCGGCGTGCACATACGCACTGCTGGAGAGGATTCCCTTTTTCCCCGGTTGGAACAGAGTGGAGGTACCTATATCACACTCTGTCCACCCTTATGGATGGCACTGAAAGATGTACTCCCCGAGGTGAAAGAAGGGACTGTGGCTACCCGGAGGCTTACACCTGGCTGCACCCTATTGTTGTACCCCAAACGAGTGGACCTCATCGATAGCGGACTTAGGTGTTGGTGTACGACTGAACCCAAATCGCACGTCTCTTTGTCACCGGAAGGATGGACTACCTTGAAACGGGTGTTGTTGGGTGACCTGCACGGTGATAGCATTCACCTGTGTGACGACGTCTACATTTTCTGCGGTCCCTTTTCCGCTCGACTCCTCTGTCTGAACGACGGTGGTTTTACCCTGGACCCCGATCTATGGACGGCTTTGGAACAAGTAGTCCCCATTGTCGATAAGGTACTATCTCTATAGGAGCCACATAACCCATCAGAATAGTACGTATCACGGACTACACCCGTAGAGCTACATCTAGGCGCGCATGTGTGACATGGTCTATAAAACACGTCCCTCTGGATCCCACACCTTCATTTCTACGGTTGCAGAGCCATGACGGAGATCCAGCCCTATGCGACTCGCATTTTACAGCATGCCACCGTGGAAAATTCACTCACGGGTTACCGAGCAGTGGTCCGGTCCATGTTTGCAGATGGCAACGACAACGAGGGGCGACGCCAGATCCTGAACGAGTTCACAGAAGCGGTCCTCGACAGAGTGCACTCGATGGAGAGGTGTGCCGTCACTCACCACTACTGGACTATGACAGCCATCCTTGATGCTCGGGCTATGGACCACGAGCGCTCACGCCGGAACCAGCGACGGCTGGTTGGCCTAGTCATGGTCTGTGCCCTATTGACCCTGGCGCTGTGGCATTGACAGTGGGACCTGACTATAAATACGAGGGTCAGACAGAGTGTGTGTCATTCACCGTTCGTCATTGGAGCAAGCATGTCACCAGTCCTACGAGCCATCCTTCCCCTTACACCCCGGGTGGGCTTACACGTCTATGAAGATAAAGTCACCCTCGTGGAAGACCGTGGAGATATTTGCTGGTCGCCCGCTGAGACCGTATCGAATACGGTACGCTACACCGTGACGGCTGGACCAAATTTAAACGGGTGTTGAGCGGCGAGCTCGATGGACACCTCATCCACATAGACAATGCCATCTACGTATACCGTGGACCCTTCTTCCCACGCCTGGGCCGCTACCAAGACCCTACGCGAAGCTTCACCCTAGACCCCGATCTGTGGATAGCCTTCGAGAAAGTGGTGCCTATCGTGGACCATCTGTTTACACCGGACGAGCGGTCATCAGACGAGTTGGAGTGGGCTCGTGCCCTGAGAGAAGCAGCGGCAGAACCCAATGAACAAATGTCTAGCCATGAACCAGACGACGATGCCATTGATTACCCGGCTAGACTCAGTCAGCCCAGTGACATGACCACCTGATCCTTTAATCTCACGGGGTTCTCCCTATAAATACGAGAGACAGTCAAATCTGGTACCATTCACGTACTGACCATGACGGAGCATATAATACTGCCGTATCTCAGCTTGACCCCCGAGGTTTTCCTGCATGTGTATGCGGATAAGGTCAATATCATGGAAGAGGTGGGAGACATCTGTGATGCGGACCCTACACAACCGTGACCGGCTCACATTCGCCTGTCCCGGGAGGGCTGGACCAAATTCAAACGGGTGTTGTCTGGTGAACTGGACGGCGATCTCATCCACTTGTGTCACGATGTGTACATCCGACGCGGCCTTTTCTTTGCTCAATTGGCTCGGCTAGATGGGGGTACAGTGCATTTTACCCTTCACCCTGATCTATGGTCTGCATTGGAAGATGCCGTGGTAGATGTGGATGAAGTGCTTATCAAGCGGTCATCAGACGAGTTGGACTGGTCATTTACCATGGCCACTGTGGAAGCCCA
>JAVTVY010014598.1:0-62999 GCA_036873755.1 Hanleya hanleyi | reverse complement strand
GACCCTACGTCTAAGGGAAAATTGGGACTCTTCTGGGTTCGGAGGTAGTTTTTGTGCAATCGGAAGTGACGTCTGTGCGAACAACCCACACCACCAAACCACAAACACCGACCCATAGTGGTTGGTCAAACACACTGCCACGCATCCCCAAAATGCCTGCTTTCTATACTACGGCCAGACTACGCATGCGCAGACTCTTGAACACGGACGAACCATTAGCACAGTCGGATGCTCCTCCACGAGAGCTTCAAAATAAGACCTCAGACGACACCATCGGACCACTAGGGGCTCACCTAGACCCCAAAATGTCTATTTCCATACCCTTTCCCCACAATTCCTGCTTGCGCATGCGCAGAATGACGTCAGTTCCACGTCACACCCATCCCGTCAGATGCTCCTTCATGAATGGTTCACATTGATACCTCATACGACTCCATCGGACCAATAGGGGCCCACCTAGTCCCCAAAACGTCTATTTCCATACATTTTGTCTACTGCGCATGTGCAAAATGACGTTAGTTCCACGTCACACCCATTCCGTCGGATGCCCCTTCACGCATGCTTCACTTTGACACCTCACTCGATCCAATCGGTACACTAGGGACCCCTCTCGCCCCTGAAGATTGCCGGAGAATGCCGGAGAATTTGGGACTACTTTCTGTCCGCGGAGGCAGACCGCATAACCACCAGACCGCATCACCGCGAAGGAATACACACGCTCCATTCACCCAGACGGAAGTGACGTCACACTTGCGGAGAACACTCCTGCGCACACCACTTTCTCGCGCATGCGCACTGAAGCGAATGAGGTTCGAAAAGGGTTATATATACTACTCACCTCAACAAGGTCAATACAGGCCTTTCCAAATTCAGTGTAGTTTAGTTATTTCCCCTGGATCAGTCAAATGAGACGGAATGGAAACGAGGCGTGGCCGAGGCTGGTGCCCGTGCAGTATGAGAGAATGCCCATAAATATAACTACATTATTGGCATGTTCCATCCCGACAAACTATCCGATATTGTTTAGAATTAATTCCAACAACTGTATTACAGTACAGTACAGTAGAGCAGTTCTTTTGCATGAATTCTAGGAAATATAGATTAACTATGTCCAAGATATTTCAGGGATAAAACTCGGTCATCATTTATGATATATCATTGATTTGCACTGTAGTTTCTGATATTACGGCAGGGGCAGTTTTATTTTCAGTAAGAATTATACGACTCGATTTAAGAGATTGTTTCAGAGAACGTTCAGCATATTTAAAGTTTTTCCTTGCCCAACGGCCGTTCTTCAAATCGATAAAGTGTCTGTTCTTCATTTTATATTACGGCAGAAGCAGTCTTTCAGTAAGTGCTACTGAACTCGATTTAAGAGATTTCTTTGGAGATCGTTCGGCATATTTTCCCCCCTTTCAGAACGGCCTTGTTTAGAAAGCGTCTGTTGTTCATCTTGTATTATGCCAGGAGCAGTCTTACTCTCAGTAAGAGCTACCGAAAAGATTCCTACAAAATTAGATATCAGACAAGGAAATCTTTCAACGGTATTACCTGTCAAAAATTAGCTTTTTTGAATGTAATCTTGCTGATATGTCTGACAACAATATTACGGAAATTAGAACCAGTAATCATCGACTTTCGATAGAAATGGGCAGATGGATCAATAAACCAATGTATATTTTTAAGAAATTCAGTAGGGGACCATTATGTGACGAAATGTAGTGAATGTAGGAAAGAAAGCGAACCTTACACCGTATATATAAACACCCCAGTATGTTTGAAGCATCTAACAGACTAAAGTATATTATTGGCGGAATTAGCCAAATTTATTGGAGGTATTATGACGCGCTCTGTATAACCGTCAGCTACCATGTCGTACTGGTGACAATGACCTGCAACCTCCCCACAGCGCATGCTCCATTTCGCAGGCTCCAATAACATCCCTGCCTCCAATAGCGGAAGTTGACCTTTACTACGTTGCTATGACGTATAGGGGAAACCAACCAACGCACGGTTCAGTTTGAATCCGACCAAACGACTCCTTTAATGTTGCACATGAGCGAACCACTTTTCATATGCTCTGTCCAGATAAACAGGAAAAATTATCTCCAGATAATTCTTTTTAACGCTAGGTCAACGGAGGTATTATGCAGACTTGAAAAGTAATCAAAATTTTCGTTAAACATCTATTTTACCATATATGATGTCACTTCCGGCGATGTGCGCGAAGGCCCCGAATCCGGTCCAAAAATCTGACTGGTGGCTGGGGTGTTATTAGACCCCCAGCGAGGTGGTTGAGTGACCTGAGGAATAAATGCGATCTGACCGAGTCAATAAATTATGTGATTATGTTTATGAAATTCTCTTACACTTGTTATGAGCTTCATAAATCTTCCAGAGAATGATTCGTTACGCTCAATTCGGCAGCCATAGCAATGTATGTGAGTAGTATGTAGCAAGCATTTCGACGCATTGGCTCGTCACTGCGCATGGGCGAGAAAGTGGTGTGCGCAGGAGTGTTCTGCGCAGGTAAGATTTTGTGGCGGTCATGTGGCGGTGTGCGCAGGAGTGTTCTGCGCAAGTGGGACGTCATGTCGTCACTTCCGGTCTGCGTGAATCGGGCGTGTGTATTCCCCCGCGGTGGTGCGGTCTGGTGGTGATGCGGTCTGCCTCCGTGGACAGAAAGTAGTCCCAAATTCTCCGGCATTCTCCGGCAATCTTCAGGGGCGAGAGGGGTGCCTAGTGTACCGATTGGATCGAGTGAGGTGTCAAAGTGAAGCATTCGTGAAGGGGCATCCGATGGGATGGGTGTGATGTGGAACTGACGTCATTCTGCGCATGCGCAGTAGACAAAGTGTATGGAAATAGACGTTTTGGGGTCTAGGTGGGCCACTATTGGTCCGATGGAGTCGTATGAGGTATCAATGTGAAGCATTCGTGAAGGAGCATCCGAGGGAATGGGTGTGACGTAGAACTGACGTCATTCTGTGCATGTGCAGTAGACAAAGGGTATGGAAATAGACGTTTTGGTGTCTAGGTGGGACCCTATTGGTCCGATGGAGTCGTATGAGGTATCAATGTGAAGCATCCGTGAAGGAGCATCCGACGGGATGGGCGTGACGTGGAACTGACGTCATTTTGCGCATACGCAAGCAGGAATTGTGGGAAAAGGGTATGGAAATAGACATTTTGGGGTCTAGGTGACCCCTACTGGTCCGATGGTGTCGTCTGAGATCTTATTTTGAAGCTCTCGTGGAGGAGCATCCGACTGTGCTCATGGTTCGTCCGTGTTCGAGAGTCTGCGCATGCGTAGTCTGGCCGTAGTTTAGAAAGCAGGCATTTTGGGGGTGCGTGGCAGTGTGTTTGACCAACCACTATGGGTCCGTGGTTGCGGTTTGGTGGTGTGGGTTGTTCGCACAGACGTCACTTCCGGTTTCACAAAAACTACCTCCGACCACAGAAGAGTTCCAATTTTCCCTTAGACGTAGGGTCCGGATTTTCCATCCGGCTTTTCTCGGCCCGGACGCAGCGCGCGCGCGCGGGTTATCCGGCCGCACGCGCGCGCGCGGTTTAAAGGGAAGTTTCGGAAGTGTGCAAGGGCACTATATCACGTCGGGGTATATATTTCATCCAAGTATAGCGGAAAGCGCTTGTCGTGAATAACATCAAGTTCAGCAATGTTTATACAGTTTATTATCCCCAATGTTACATCATACCCAGACTGGGGGAGCCGCCCTGGGTATGTTTAGTATGTTCACAGCAAAACAAATTGAAATATCAAACACCATGTTTTATTATTTAACGCACCGTCACATTTAATGTTTACTGAGGTCAAGCCAACGATCAGCATGTAGACACAGAGAGTATATACGGCATGTTATTCTATTGATCAGTGCAAGGGTGACGCATTCAGCCGATGGGGGTGGTCGATCAGCTTGGTAACGAAGAACGTAACATTGGTGACCCTCTCTACGACGCATTGTGCGTTGGAGCGTTGACGATGAGCCCATCTCAAGGGATCCTCGGTGTCCAGTTTCTCCAGCATCGTCTCTAGCGACGCCCGGTTAATGATGGTGAACGGCTGGTCAAACACATGGCTGTTATTACTGGCATAATAATATCGTAACTGGTCGGTCTCTTTGTGACGTAAGATGTACCCGAAAGCGACATTCAATTTGAATACCGTCGCTTGGTCATTGAAGATGGCTTCCACGTAGCTGCGTAGAAGGGTGAGGTCGGTCAGTGGGAAATTGTAGATATCTGGAATAGGGCGATCACGGTGAAAAACGTGCCGTAACATGGGCCATTGGCGCCGATAGATGTCACTCACTGGATGGGCGTCCTGTAACAGATCGCTAGCAGCATCCACTGCATCTTCCAGAAAATGTTCGATGTCGTCAGGCGTATGACTAGCAACAATAATGCTAGGGACTGGCTGGATATCTAGGCTCTTCTGAACTGTGGGTAGAGGCGGGCTCTCTGTGATCGCATTACCAGTGACATTCGTCTCCACGGGCTCATCTTCACTGGGTCTGACCCTCCTGGGTGCCACTTTAGTGGGAAGTTGTCGCCCAAACCGTAGAGACGGGGTATGAATCAAACGCTGATGCCGTCTAAACTGACTGGGTCGTTTGAAGAGTTGACCACATTCATTATATTGTTCCGTCGCGCCCTCGTGGAATGAGCGTTCGTGGCGCAGTAAAGAATCCTCCCGATTAAATGACCGTGCGCAGGTTACACATTATACCGTGCGCCGTTGTGGATGGAGGACTCGTGCCGTCGCAAATCTTCTGGGCGAGCAAACTGCTTCTGGCAAGTTGTGCAAGTGAACATCTTGGTGGTTGACAGTGTCGTAGCTCCTCTCGTCAGATAGGCTCAGGCTGGTGAGGCAGCATTAGGCTGGTCAGGCAGGCTCAGGCTGGTCAAGCAGGTGAATGAATGCAGCAATGCCCTAAAAATTCCCACTTTTATACACCTACATAGAAGTGCTCGGATGCAGGCGCGGACGTCACCGAAAAACCCCCCCACCCACATACAACTCACCACATACAGTCGCCTCCTCAAGACCCTCATACATACCCGGATGCAGGCGCGGACGTGAAGTGCCCGGATGAAGACACGGACGTCAGCGAAATTCTGGGGGAAAACCCCACAGACAGGTCAGTACATGCATCCCTATCATGTTTCCTATCCGGGGCTTCCGGGGATTGACCTGGGCTGTCGTTGTGCACACTGCAGGTCATGGTAAGAATAGGCCTCAGCTCCTCAGCCAGCTTGTCGTAAAAGGCGACTAACTGAGGCACCCATGGGGTTCCCAGGTGTGAAAAGGAATGGGACGCAACGTCGTGATATGACTGAAATATAGTTGAAAGCGACGTTAAATCACATTCACTCACTCACTCCTACCCGTCGGATGAAACGACCAGGCCGCTTCCCTTTTATAGCACGCTTGCTGGTGATCTATTTTTAGCACACTCAGTTCATCTACCTCCAACTCGAGGACCGAGATGTACTGGTGTATGATTGAACCGCATTGCGCGCGCGCGCGTGTGTGTGTGTGTGTGTGTGTGTGTGCGTGTGTGTGTGTGTGTGGACAGTGGATTTTACATCCGGGACCTTGTCAACATCCGGGTTTCCCAGTGGGTTTTCCCGGGTGCTTCGGGAGGGTGGATAAAGGCTATCTATTGGCTCGGAGAGGGCCGAACCTAGCCGGAAGGGGGACCTTTTGACCTGGATGTGACCTTTGATGACCTTTTGACCCGAAATTCACCCGCGCACTTCCGGATAACCCGCGCGCGCGCACTGCGGCCGGGCCGGGAAAAGCCGGATGGAAAATCCGGACCCTACGTCTAAGGGAAAATTGGAACTGTTCTGTGTTCGGAGCTAGTTTTCGTGAAACCGGAAGTGACGTCTGTGCGAACAACCCACACCACCAAACCACAACCACGGATCCATAGTGGTTGGTCAAACACACTGCCACGCACCCCCAAAATGCCTGCTTTCTATACTACGGCCAGACTACGCATGCGCAGACTCTGGAACACGGACGAACCATGAGCACAGTCGGATGCTCCTCCACGAGAGCTTCAAAATAAGACCTCAGACGACACCATCGGACCACTAGGGGCTCACCTAGACCCCAAAATGTCTATTTCCATACCCTTTTCCCATAATTCCTGCTTGTGCATGCGCAGAATGACGTCAGTTTCACGTCACACCCATCCCGTCAGATGCTCCTGAACGAATGCTTCACATTGATACCACATACGACTCCATCGGACCAATAGGGGACCACCTAGACCCCAAAACGTATACTTCCATACTCTTTGTCTACTGCGCATGCACAAAAAGACGTCAGTTTCACGTGACACCCATTTCCTCGGATGCTTCTTCACGAATGCTTCAATTTGACACCTCACTCGATCCAATCGGTACACTAGGGCCCCTCTCGCCCCTGAAGATTGCCGGTGAATGCCGGAGAATTTTGGACTACTTTCTGTCCGCGGAGGCAGACCGCATCACCACCAGACCGCATCACGGCGGAGGAATACACACACCCGATCCACGCAGACCGGAAGTGACGACATGACGTCACACTTGCGCAGAACACTCCTGCGCACACCGCCACGAACATGACCGCCACAAAATCTTACCTGCGCAGAACACTCCTGCGCACAGCACTTTCTCGCGCATGCGCAGTGACGAGCCAATGCGTCGAAATACTTGCTACATACTACTTATGTATGGGATAATGAGAGGCGAATCCAAACAATACTTCCTTCGCCCCGTTATCGATAAGACAAAACAACGCGTAACACAGCGTGAGCTCGATGATCAGTGATTGAGAAACCCTCCAATCAAATGCTACCCTACAGAGTTGTTGAAAACTGACGAAATTTAAAAGCATATTCACAAGAATTCCAATGTGCCACAAATCTCAATATGCCAGATGCTTCTGATTTCTCCAAATCCTTCAATTGTTAAACGTAAGTGTCATCTAATTAACATAACGCAACACTACAATGATACCTATTACTTACTAGTATACCTAAGGAGCGTTGTGTGTAAACGAAACCCAACGCGAATAATATTACTCCTATGATCTGTCCGAAATCTGCAACAGATGTGTACGTTTGCTGATCGATCAGGAATATATAAGGGATGCCCCCCGACTCCCATCCACCTGCTGTTCTCAACATATGGTTGATATCGGGATCCCTACCTTCCTCACTTCCTATTAAATAGGTCCTCTATCTCCATAAACAGCACATCGGCACGTTTTCAGAGTCTAATCAGTCCCAGCGGGTCTAATTATAGGGACCGCAACCGAATTCTCAAGGCGAATATGTTACGAGTGTCACTAATTAAGCCTGAAAACCGCGTATATAGTATTCTTGGCGATGTTATACAACCGTATAAATATCACAATATTCCTGGATACATGAATACCCGCGGAGCCGTATAGAAGTGAAATGAAAATTTTTCGACCCCTATTAACTCATTACAGCGTCACATTAAGTAGTTAGAACGATTTATTATTCCTACGAAGTAGGCTACAGATCGCAAATTGTCCGGTAATGAGTGAGTCAGTGAGGCAGTCAGTCAGTCAGTCCATCCGAATCCTTTCGTCGGCAAAATAAGGAGAACCGTTGACATTACAACCTTGATTTTTGGCATAAACGTGCATTAGGGCATTGTTACCAGCAAGTTCTGAGCTGACCGAATTCTCATGAAAATTTGATTTATAATTATTTTTTTATATTATTTATTGATGGCTCAGCGAGTGCACTGTCATGCCCATCGGGAACCCTTGGCTGTAAGTTTCACTGTATATATAACACAGTACAAAATCTGGTGGGATATGCCATCCGTAATTGTTTTTATGAAATAGGAAATGCTAATATTCATCATTTGTTAATGCATTCATCTACACTGCTATTACCAACTTGCCAGCCTCAATACACACAATTCAGTATATTGTTATAGATATATGTAAACTGTGGCCTTTAACGTGTATCCTATTTCACGTCCAAACATTTCATCACAGACCACATCAGGCTACAGATTCAGGTCAAATTGCCCACTGATGGTGAAATATCCTACATCAACCAATTAAGTCAGCCTGGTGCAATAACACAGCAGAAGAAAGAAAGATGTGGTATCATCCTTCAGATTAGTCTGTGTGAGCAACATTGATAAAAGTTTACTGAGGGTGAAACAAAGCCATGACGGCATGTTTAAAGGGTCTTAATTTATTTTCTTTGGGTAGAATTTAACTAGATAAAGTAACTTTGATCATGATGTGAAAATATGAGCACATACTTTGAGTTTTTTTTGTACCTCTTGAATATTGACTATATATCACACTGGGATATAATTTAAACAAAAAATTACATGTGTAAACAAAATATGTCTAAATTTTTCTTGTCATTTCAAATCATGATCCATTTTGATTCCTTGATTAGGGCATACAGAATCACTGCCACGGAGTGTGTTGGTGTGTCACAGCAATGCAATTCCGATTCACACAACGAAGCTGAGGTGGTTTAATGTTTATCAATGAAGAAAATCACCGACCAACCGTCATAGAATATAATGTGAAACAAGAAAATCGGAATAGTACATTCATCAGATTGCCGATACCCAAAATGTGTTGTCTCATATATCTAGATAACGTGATGTAGAGACGCTATTTATTCGTCTTGAGTTGAATTACCGTAAACTACATAAATGCTACCTTTCTACTATAGTACTATATATAAAAATTTGTTGTATTGTTGGGAAAATAATGCGATTCAAAAAGTTGTTTGATCCTGGACAAGGGCACTGAAAACCATTAAAGAGATGTAAATGTATTTTCACACGTAAAGCTTGAAATCTACTGAACTTTTTATTATTCAATCTGTTTCCTTTAGTTAAAAAATCGTAAAATTAAATCGGCGATCGTTAGTTCTGAGCTGACCTACTTTTGATGAAAATTTTTGGTGATTTTTGATGAAAATCACTGGCGATTCTGACTTGGGCGGTGCCCATCTTAATATAGGCAGGATTTCAACTGGGGGTAGGAATTTCCAAGAGTTCAGTTCGCGTTCGAGTCCTAATGCCTACTCTACTTCGTAGGTCCTGTGACGTTATAGTCACACTGCTCATGTTTCATTAGAACGACATATTAAAGGTCAACCCAAACGGAATTTTTTTTGGTCTAAAAATCCTTAAAAATCATAGTTCATACTTCACTTTGTATGAAAAAAATATTGAAAAAATTCTAATCTGATCAGAAATACACGTAATATGGGAGCAAAGTGGGCTTTTTCACACTTTCACAGCTGGGTTGATGACGTCACGCAGGGAAGTTGCCTGAGAAAAAACAGCGGATAACATGGAAAGCGAGTGCAGTCAGAGCTCCGGTTCAGATGTCGATTCGAGCGATATCAGCTGCTTAGATGGAAATATTTTTCGCCAAGAAGATGAAATAGACATAGAGGAGGATGATGACGGGCAAATTAACAGTTGTTTGCAGACCAACGGCGGAATTCAGCCCTATCAATTTGAGCCGTACGGCTCCGATTCTGACAGTGACAACCACTCTGACAACGTGGAACTCGACGACGACAGGATTCGGAGACTGGAAACCTTATTATCGTCATCTATAAAACCAAATGTCCATATATTTCAAACTGTATTGAATGTAGAACGATTCTGTGATGTAAAGAACGAGCACATCTGTGTTGTTATTCTTGTTACTGACCGAGGCAGCCTTTTCGAAGGGATAAACTCCGGGATTCGGCAGCATGGAGAGTAAACTGTTGATAACTCTACTGATATACGTCCGATTTGAATTTTGTTTGTTTTCCCATAATCCCCATGAAATACCAATTTCAGAATTATATAGTTTGATAAAAAAGCTTTGGACATTCATGGCGAAAAGTGCTCAATTTTCGACAAATTACCTCAATTATATGAAATCGAATGATATTCCCTCAATCTCAAATGTCAAGGGATTATGAAAGTATTATTATCACTTCTGTATCTACAGCCATTCACTCCAATTGGTGTTTTTTATTTATTTACTTATCAAACGTATATATATTTATGAAAGATCATTTTATTATTATTAAATAATATATATGAAAATCCAAATAGAGACTCATCCAGTCTAACCTGTAGGTGCTCAAGCAACAAATGCCACGCGAGAGCGAGCAGGGCATGTACAGCCGTTTCCCTGCCCGAGGCCTCGCTTGCAGGCTAGGTTCGTTCAGCCGATGTCCGTGATAGATTCTCCTTGTCCGATTTCTTTGCCGTCACATTCTGATTGTTCTTAGGTTTGGTAGTTGGAATAGCTGTTCTCTTTAGTTTTGGTTTGTACCCGAATTCAACTGCTACGCTGTAGATGTCCTCGAATGATGTCTAATTTCTGTCAAAATGTGCCGAGCAAATTATACGAGTACTGGCTCGGGCCCTCTTTCCACACTCTCGTGTTGCGTACAAATTTCGTCCAATTTGCAGCGATTTTCTCGTCTTTAGTCCACAAATGAATACTAACACCGTCATCTGTAGTAAAACTGCAACCTCCCACTACACAACGTCGCGGCATATTTAACAAATGATGCCCCGATACTCCGAAAATCTCCAGAAATCAGCAGCTACTTACGACTGTGGTATACGGCTTTAACATAGAGAATACAAGACGGCTTCCCTCCGTGACGTCACAGCTGGAATTGACAGGAGAGCGATTTTCACCTTTCAAACGGCAATATCTCGCCAACCAGACTGCACAAAATTATGAAAAAAATATCATTATTTTCAGAATCGAAAGGACTATTTTTTTATATTTTTGACCTCAGAGCGTTTGGGTTGACCTTTAAGTCTTCAGAAGGAATCATTGTAACGACTTATTGTGTAACTAATGACTTAATAAATATTAAAGGAAAGGTTCGGGTATGGTAAAGCTATATTTCAACTGAAAGAGCTAGTCAGATGGTATTCAACTGTATTTTATTTTATTTTGGAATTTATTTTAACGCAGAAATAGTTAACTAAATGCTGTGATACCGTCAAATTTACCAAACTCCAGGAAAGCGCCATTGTATTGTCACGTGACCTATTTTAGCCAATAGGAGTAAAAATACGTAAAACAGCATGACGTGTGCTTGAGGCAGAACATGTGAATGCATCGTGGAGCTGCGTGTGTTAAGGTGAAAATTGCGTTATGTTAGTAAAACTTGGCAAGAATTACTTTAAATACTAAATAGCTCATACCATTTTCATTTCTAGTTGCCAGAGCGCGGCTTTGTTCGCTCTCCTAACAGCAGACACTCGATCTCTCCCGTAAGCCGTCGGTTAGATCAGCGTATACACCGACACCATACTAAATTTTCCATGCGGGCTTCTGTCTCCATTCCATCGCCTGTCTCGCTACTAGAGCTGCTATCACCCCCGCTGCTCTGATCTTCCGTATCTGAGCGTTTCGGCTCGAATTAGCCCTGGAGACCAAACGCAGCTTCCTCGTCGCTTTCAACGCTGGAATCGGAACTGCCACTCGTCGACATGATTTCACTCAATTTATTCTATCTACCCAAATGCGACTGAACAGCACCGTGCTGCACCTAAATTACCCGAACAGACAGAAGAGCTCCATGCCTTGACCGCCTTCTGGATACAGTACAATTGCGGCGCTCTGAGGACTGTGAGTTCGCGGTTTTAAAATGATGAGTACTCTTTCAAAAAAAATAATTTAAAGATGAGAAAAAATATCTTTTTGGTGCTATTTGGTAAGTTGTTTTAATATTGTATTAAAGGCAAACAAACCCGAACTTTTCCAATAAGTCGTTCTATAGCGACAAAATAAGTCTTTCTAACGACAGTCGTTATAACGATTTAATAAGTCGTTCCAACAACTTAATAAGTCGCTCTAATGGAATACTAAGTCGTTAAAACGAGTTAATAATCTTGAAAATACAGGCTCTCTCCATGTTCTTAGAAAAGAAAAGAGAAAAACAGGATCGTATTTTTATATAAGTTGCAGAGTACACTGCTATTTGTGCCTGGCTTGTATCTTACTGGTTTATTAAATCGTTAGGATGATTAATTATATCGTAGTAGAATGGCTTATTACGTTGTCCTAACGCGTTAATAGGAGCAAAATTCTCATGTCAGTTTTACGGTTCCGTAAATACCAGGATATATCGTGTATTGGTATATATAGCAGGTGTGCAGTTTTTTTTATTTTCTTCGTGTTTATAACAAAAAAAAGAGAGAAAAAAGATCGTATTGATATATAAGTTGCAGAGGACACTCTTCGTGGCTTAGTGTTCATTTGGAAAAGGATGGACAAAGGCATTTCGCTGATTTAGCAGAATAATGGCCAGCCGCAGGTCTGTTTATACCCTCTGACGTATATGGGATCTCTGCCTTAAGATTTCATAAATTGACTCTAATTCAGCATAATATGGCCTAGATGTCGGAGGTAATAAATGCATGTAGTCACATTCATACCATGGTGAATGAAACATCTTATTAGTATGCACTGGAAAATAACATTTGAATAATAGAATACGAGTCAACGTTCTGTCTTTTTATCTTGTGGCTATGAATCGCCATAATGTAATCGCAAAGTATTTTGTGTGAATAAACAATAAATGTGTTTTCGAGTAGAGCAGGTACAAATCTGGGCAGGCTGACCATAAATGTTCACTTCATAGGGTTAATCGATTAAGGCAAGAAACAGAATTATTACCCGTTTTTCCAATAATGGCTTTATAATAACTGCTTTCAATGAGTTTCACGGCCATGAAAAATAATTTAAAAAAAAATATACAGTAGTTGCAACCAACATCGGCAAACTCTCCCACGTGTAGTATATTCTAAGAATCTACTTAATTAATATCGAACTCATTGAAATCAATTGGAGATGAATACAATTTTAGTTAAGTATAGACCGGTAAGTGGGTTCTTCAAATACTTGTGTCAGGTCCGACATTCAGTTACCAGCCGTTGTTCAAATTCCATACTCGAAATCTTTATTTCGACCAACATTAATGACGGATTATGTGGCATGTTTTGTAACATTCACTCGAAACGCTTTCTTTCAACATAATTAGATGACTCAGGATTTCTTGGACAGAAGAGTCTGGTTCCGCTGGCGGCCAACTCTAGTTTTGCTATCTACTATAAAGGCAATTCCAATATTAGTAATTTTGTGTTATTGCAATATTTCAAGAACACAATCAAATAGCCTTGGACCATATTTATGTCTTTATATACAGTTGATTTTAAAATATGTTTCATTATTACCTTCAATGATCGCACAGGTGCACGACTTACGTCACACTCGTATATTACAGAATGCAAAACAGATGTTTTAATGAAGGAGCCGGAAGTCGAATGTTAGACCGGTTGGGTGAGTGTGAGTGAGTGAGTTAGGGTTTATCGTCGCATTTAGCACTATTTCGGTCATATAGCGAAGATATAACTCACTACGGGGTACCGACATTATCCCCCAACGACAGTTTCCCCAGCCAGCGACATTTTCCCCCACGACAGTATCCCCACACGACATTTCCCCCAGGCGACATTTTCCCCACCCTAATATTACGTGCTGTAATAATTACGATCTATTTTTTCTGGCTGTTATTTATTCCTTGGCACGGTCTTATGTAGGCCTACCGGCAGCATCAAATTTGAATTCCAATGAACTATCGTGTCATTTCGTCAATTTCCGGCAAGGCTATATATATGCTTAGACCCATTTGCGTACACCTCGCCACCGCGTATAGATGACCGAAATGGTTACAGGTTGTGCTTAGACCTAGTAGTTCTCTCCCCGCTAAAGGAGGGGAGACCTAGCTTGATGTCATTTAGGAGGACGAGAACGACAGAAAATGTAGCGCACAATATAGCACGGCAGACGAATCGACCAACCAAATGTCGCCTCACATACCTTTGTAACGTGTACGAGCAGGACCAGTCGTAGTGTTTAGAAGAAAACGAATCAATAACCGGGATTGCCCACTGGCATTCTGGCCGTCACCGTCGTTAACCCCTTCACTAGTGGAGATCCGGGGCTCGAAGAGATGATCACAACCCTACAAGGATGACTGACGCTGATGTAAAGGTCTATTATGGTATATTCTGCACAAATAGTATACGCGGTTACAAATAATAGCGTAGAACCGCGTGGCTTAGACAGAATGTCTAAGGAGATGTAACGTTAAGATATTTACATATATGTACAGACACTAGGGGAGTGTATGCAAATAAACTTGATGTATATATACACGTGATGTGTGCACGCAAGTTAACGGATACGTACACTTGGGGTGTGCATATAAGGTTCACGGATACGTACACTTGGTGTGTGCACATAAGGTTCACGGATACGTACACTTGGTGTGTGCATATAGAGTTAAACGTATCCCTGGTGTATATGTGGATAATAGAAGAGAATGTGTGCAGTTTAAGCTTGATGTTATATGGCAATAATATATATATGAGAGTGTATGCATATAACTTTATAGTTAATATAGTGCTTAATGCGCGATAAGGGCGGCCTGGCTGCTGGCCCTTCTCTTCTGGGGATAAGGGCGGCCTGGCTGCTGGCCCTTCTCTTCCGTCGTTGGAACGTTATGGATATAACGCTCTCTCCAGGGATGGCACCCAGTCGTTGGAACGTTAAGGATATAACGCTCTCTCCAGATACGTCGCTCAGGCGTTGAAACGTCAAGGCCCGTTGGAACGCTACGGCGGTAACGTTCTCCCCGATATACAGATACCCTCAGGCGTTGGAACGTCACGGCAGTGACGCTCTCTCCAGATATAGCACCAAGTCGCTGAAACGTCACGGCCCGTTGGAACGTTACGGCGGTAACGCTCTCTCCAGAGACGACCCCCAGTCGTTGGAACGTCGCGGCGGCGACGCTCTCTCCAGAGACGTGGCAACTCGGCGTGTACTTCACCCCCAGTCGTCGGAGCTTGACCCTAACTTGTCAGCTCACCAGTCTGCTTCCCGCACAGGTAAGAATAGCCCGGCGTCTCAACCCTTACGGCTGCTGCGACCCGTCTATAGACACGCCTGTGACTACACGACTTCACGACGATCTCTCAGGTAAGTATCACGCACCACTCAACTCTCAGGGACCGTCAGGACAATTACTTGGGTATATCTTGTAGTATTACTAGTTCATCTGGTCCCGATGAAACATCGTACGGTCTGTAAACTGCCGTTGTAATCTGTGCCCTGGGCTTGACCGTACAGTCTGTAAGCCTTGTTACCACTTTTACATCGGTAAAAGGAAGCCCGCCTTCTGTAACGTGTGATAAATACACGTATCCTACTGGAATCTGTATGTCTTGTTACCGCTTTTACATCGGTAAAAGTGAGCCCACCTGCACCGTGCCTTTATTCGTGATAAATACGCATATCCTCCCTGTGGGATCTGTGGTCTGTGGCTTTCTTGACTGTATAATCTGTGCTCTGTGTTTCTTTATCTAACGTGTGACAAATACACGTCTCCTTCTTGTAAGATCTGTGTTCTGTAGATGTCTTTATTGAACGTGTGATAAATACACGTCTCCTTCTTGTAGAATCTGTGTTCTGTAGGTTTCTTTGCGGTATAATTTGTGAGCTGTATGTCTGGACTTGTACTGCACTGCTTATAATCTGTGTGTGTTTATTTGCTTGTATGTGTGATAAATACACATATTCCTCTGGAATCTGTGTTCTGTTTGTTTCCTGTGTGCTCTGTGTGCTGTATCTTTCTCGACGGTATAATGGTGATCAGTATGGCTGGACTGGTACTGTACTGTTTATGATCTGTGCGTCTTTATTTGCTCGTATGTGTGATAAAGACACATGTCCTTCCAGTTGTAAGCTGTATCTGTAACTTGTCTATGGCCAGCTATACGCCGTCTGTGTAACTGTTTGCGGCCTCCCCTTGCTCTCGAAGCGCCCGGCCCAGTTTATCGATGTTTCCCGACGAAAATGGCTCGCCCGCCGGTGTCTTGGCTCGCACCGCCGGCTGTAATACTGCGACCGTTTCCGTCCCGTAAAGCGTTGCCCGGCTGTCGGCGACGAATAAACAGGCTACACGATACGTTGTAGGATTATGGCAGGGGGAAACTTGGTTGATGTATCTCTGTATTTAGTGCAGTTGTATATTTCTGGGGGTGGAGGGAATCCCTTGACTATTGTCATATACCGCTACACGGTCAAGAAGATCAACAAATATTGTGGCTTTAGTCCCAGTGCAGCGAGATAGCACAGCAATATTGTCGAAATTATCAACCTACTGGTATAGACCCTAAAGCCCTATTTTATACTGAAGTTAGACCATGCAAGTTGCCTAAATGTGCTACAGGCAAACGCATGTCTCATTACAGTATTATAGAATACCCCCAACTCCATGTACATACAACACGCCAGTCGGACGTGTTCCCTAAACTATAGTATAACCACAAACACGTTTCCACACCGAAAATGCGAGCCGGCAAATTCTCATTGGATTGGCGTGTTTTCACAGGTTACACTAATTACAGGATTGTACAAGCTTTTAGATTCCCAGGCCGAAACAACTGCCTTTACAGCCCAACCGTAAATTATGCCAAAAATCAATGACGTGTTCCTCCAGCACTCTCTTTCTGATCTCTCCCCGATTGGAATGTCAGCTCGAGTTTAAATAGGGTGTGCACTCTCCACACCCAAAAAGTCCTCACAGGAGGCTTCCTCACGAACGGAGACGTTTCGACCGAACCGAAATCGAACCGAAGATCGTCTTCCACAGCGAAATTACAGTTCACAGTTCATAAATGAGCATGCCATCCCAATCCATAATTTGTAGAGAAAATTCCACGTAAAGGGCAACTCCTATCTCGTTCTGGTAAGCGAGAAATACGGGGGAATGCATTTCTGATATCTGCCTTGCTCGACGCTGACGACATGGGTCAAGGTCGTTCTTCCACATTCCAACGTAGCACACGGCTCCTGATTCAAACTGTTCTCTACGCAAACGGTTAACCGTTACACTATCATGATCACTTTCTTCTCTTTAAAGTGGCCCAGGACCATAAGGCCCATTTAAGGCCGTCGATCACGTTTGGTACGGTGGCTTGTTAGGGCCATGCATTGATCTTTCAAATTTTCTGCCTTTCTCTAATTTTGAAGATTTCACTTTCGCATTTTCTCTCTTTTCTTGTCATCATCTTAGATTCATTTTCGATTTTTCAAAATTTATCCCTGATCTTTTTATTCATTCTTAAGAAACTGCAACGTACTGCAACCATTTCCATACGAAAACGCTGGAAATTCATTTTCAAGAGACAAGAACAATTCAAACAACCACATGGAAACACTGGAAATTAGCGAAAACCTTGAAAAAAGCGTGAAACATCAGAAATAGCAAAAAAACAACAGAAACTGCCGTGTAATTTCCACCGCGGTTGAAAGTATTTCAACCGCGGTGGAAACTATTTCAACCGCGGTTGAAACTATTTCAACCGCGGTTGAAAGTATTTCAACCGCGGTAGAAACTATTTCAACCGCGGTGGAAACTATTTCAACCGCGGTTGAAAGTATTTCAACCGCGGTTGAAAGTATTTCAACCGCGGTGGAAACTATTTCAACCGCGGTGGAAAGTATTTCAACCGCGGTTGAAACTATTTCAACCGCGGTTGAAACTATTTCAACCGCGGTGGAAACTATTTCAACCGCGGTTGAAAGTATTTCAACCGCGGTTGAAAGTATTTCAACCGCGGTGGAAACTATTTCAACCGCGGTGGAAACTATTTCAACCGCGGTTGAAACTATTTCAACCGCGGTGAAAAGTATTTCAACCGCGGTTGAAAGTATTTCAACTGCGGTGGAAACTATTTCAACCGCGGTTGAAATACTTTCAACCGCGGTGGAAAGTATTTCAACCGCGGTGGAAAGTATTTCAACCGCGGTTGAAATACTTTCCACCGCGGTTGAAATACTTTCCACCGCGGTTGAAATACTTTCCACCGCGGTTGAAATACTTTCAACCGCGGTTGAAATACTTTCAACCGCGGTTGAAATACTTTTTCGGTGTTTTTGCTAATTTTTAGTGTTTTCACATGGGTTGTTCGATTTTTGCAGTCGCATGAAAATGGATAGAGGAAATTGTTAAAAACAGAAAACAACTTTATATCTCGGAAATGAATCGATGTCAATGGCAAGAAATTACAGAAAACGCGAAAATGAAATCTTGAAAACTAGTAAAAGGCAGATAATTGCAAAAATCAATGCATGGCCCTAACAAGCCACCGTACGTTTGGACATTAAAGTTCAGTTATGGTTCACCAGTGAATAGTTAAACATTTTATGGAAAAACAATGGGGTCACCATGATTATTAACAAAATACTGCGTGCTGCGTGGATGTGTCCAGCGAATGGTTATAATACTGAATTAATAAAGAAATAACACTATCTTCGTGTTTAAAGCCCACTTGTATCAACTTTCCAAGTTAAAATTTCTTTAAATTACCGCACAATAGGGAATTTATACATTCCTGATGAAATATGAAATATAAACGGGTGGTCACCATATTGTTTTTTAAATAGCAGCTGGGGATAAATTCCGCCTTATGTCCAGGAGGGGGTTGAGGCGGAGAATTGGGCTGGGGTTCCATATCCAAGGCATCTACGAAATTGCCTTTTGGCTAGCAGTGGATACGTTGGTGTACCGCAAGCATAATCTACTGCTCACCTAATCTTCTGTGCCGCACAACCGATAAATCGGACTGTTTCAAGTTTTGGTCAAAACTACTTTAGAGCGATTGGCAATGCGAAAAGTGGTTCTGTTTTGCTAGATATCAAGCTATTGTTAAGTCAATTTCGTTAGGAAATCAACATAATAACAGAAATTACTAAATACCTACCAATGTTCTGAATTATGAATTTATGAATCGATTGAAAGTTTTTAAGCAGGCAATGCGACCATACGCATACTGTGGCATGTCGTTACTTCACATCGTAATACGTATACCGTCGTTGACCTTACCCGAGTTCTCATGGGCAACGTGTAATATATGATCTTCATTTAATTTTCATGAAGATTTTGATGTACGATTTACCATCAAAGACCTTCATTCAAACTTTCTCAAATCCATACACGGACGGTAAATTACGATTGCTGGCGCTACGTTCCGGAACTTCTGTTTATTCCGTTTGACCAGGGGGCAGAGGCCGTTTGAATATCATGCGTTGTACATCTTCATGGTGTTCAAAATAGATCAACTGAACACCCACAATCAAATGACGACTGAGATACAGATTCTGGAAAACGATTTTAACAATTTATTTGGATTAAGAATAATGGTCAGTGATTAAGATGTTATGTGAACAACATCATAATGTTATGCTGACCTTATTGGAAACTGTTGACCGCTTCTCTTTTGTAGAGAACCATCTTGTGTGTTATTATTTTTTATTTTATACACATTTGAAACTGGTGCTGTCATGTGAAATAGGTCTTTCTTTTATGTAGCTGAATATTGAATGTCGGATCTGACGCCTACTATTTCATATGAAGTCTAAAAATTAAAGCGCGATTGAGATAAGGGTGAGATATATTATACGGTAGAAAACGAAAAGAAACTTCATTCGGATGAAAGAATACCGGAGAGTAAACAGATTTGACGATGCGAATATCGTCAAATCAGGCGGTCATTGAGTACATGTATGTCCAACCCCACTAATGAATGTCAAATCACAATGTTCCGCTTAATCAGGGCCAGTGTATTATATCTCAATGGTGTTCAAATAAACAGTCACAATAATCAGATACATTATAAATAGGACTAGTTTGAATACTACCAATAGAATGGTTGTTGCTGTGCTATATTCGTTCGTAAATGTTGACGACTAATCGGTTGTGATTACAACCTTGATGAAAATTTGCCTTCTCAAGCAAATGCCTTTTCAAGTATGTAAAATTTATTTATGTTACTCCTATCAAGTTTAGCTTTGGGAAAACTTATATGTCCTTATATGTAGGACGTTTGTACACGCTGGGAAACATTATGTCAATCCCATTAAATGTACCAATATTAGAAACATTAATACTAATTAACCGAATGCCATATTACGTGCATCTGACGAGACAGTCTCGTGTTTCGCAAAATCTGTTGTTTCATCCATCACTGCCCATTTGTATATGTCTGTATTTTTGCATTGTTTTGTCTTCTTATCAGGACATTATTTACCGGCTGAACATTGATTTTTTTCTGACATTTTTCGATATATCACATTTTAACATAAATTTAACGTATGTTATTGCTTCAACAATATCAAATGGATTGGGGGACAAGTTTTAATCAACTTACGTGCCCCTCTCCGAAATTACATACGTAGATAAATAAACAGACGACAGCACAGACTACGTCATATTAAGATATTTAAATGAAGAAATCAAGAGATAAAGAAAGGACAGAAAATGATACGAGAACAATTTTGGTACACAGTTGTTGGACCGGGTGGGAGTCAACGAGTCGACAAAGGGGGCACAGGTGACAGAACATTACTTCAAGCCACGTCACCCTGCTAAAATTGAAGATTAACATATTTCAGTTTCCTTGATGCCGGGTAGTTTCGTTTTCAGATAGATATTTGACACCCCATCAGATTTGTTGATGATTGTACGAAACTGGTACATGGTACCTTGCTAAAAATAATGATAAGCATCTTCAAATATTGCACCACAATGACAATCGGGATTATCGGCTGAATTGATCCGTATTGAGACTGCATTTAGTTGGCTGCTTCCGTGCCTGGTCTTAGTGTGGATAATATTAAGAAGCCTGCTGCTGCATTGATAATATTTTTAGTGAATCGTTATTAATTCGTTTTAGAGGAGTATTTGTTGATAAACCTTTCCTGCCTATTCGCAATTTTAAGTTCCTCATCATGCGGTACGTCACGAAACGGTGGAGACAAAACCCCCAAGCTATGATTTATACAGAACGTCAGAATGGAATCACACGGTCTAGCTTATATTGCATCAGATACACTTGCAGAGGTACACATGATTGGATACTTCCGGGCTACATCCTGAAAAATTATGATATGATATTGGAAAACGATGGTTTTCTTTGGAAAGTATACTTCACTCGAAATACGCGTTCTTTGGAAAGTATACATCACTCGAAATACGCGTTCTTTGGAAAGTATTGTTCACTCGAAATATGCGTTAATTAGGACTCTATTATCAATCTCACGAAGATGGACTCATGGACAGAGTGGAATAAAATCTCACTGTATGAACATGAAGGCTATGCAATGATGTCAGAATGGAGAGATGGCGATGTTGAGTTGACAGTACTAGGGTATAGTAACCAAATATATTTTAAGAACAACGAATAATGTTCGAACGTGTTGGTGTCTCACTCACAGTCAGCCTTTAATTTGGAACTTGACGAAACGGGACCTAGTGAAGGTCATGCAGTTTTTCCTTTCTGATGAAGCGTCTAAGCTTATTTTACTAGAGCTTTCGAAGCCACGATACGATGAGTGATTTTATGTGTTTTGTCTTCAGGCATTCGATCTGTGGATCAATTTACTTACATATTTGTATCATCTTTTTTGCCGAATGTAATGAATGACCGACGTATTGAACTTGACAACAGGTCTCAACTTCGTTTATTCTCTGTGTCTGATGACCAGATGGGCAGGGCAATACGAGTAATACTTTCAATTTTCGATAAACTGTTAGTGTCATATCGGGGTTCAGCTTTCCAACTTAAAATCTGACAGCGGATATATAACAGATAAAACAAAAGAGATTACATTGTCAGTCCAGGGTGAATCCTATTCATCATCGTCTTTGGCGTGAGTAAAGCTCTTTCTCTCGCTCTCTCTCTCTCTCTCTCTCTCTCTCTCAACAATGTCACATGCTCTCCTTGATATCAGTATTCAATGCCACATACTCTCATTAATATTAGTATTCAAACGCATATTCTCATTTCGGTAATGAGAACAATCAGAAGATCGTATTTACAGCACACTACCAGAACAAAATTCGTCTCTTGCAAGAGAGTAGCGGCCAACAGCTTTAAATGATGGGATCGGCAAGACATCGCGATGTTAACATATTCAACTCACACCACTGATTACCAAATAGCATATTTTTGGTTATCCCAGTTACGGTTTGATTACGCAAAGAAAATGCCAGAAAATTAAAATTACGCCTGCTGAGAAAATTATGTCACGGTGACATCCTCAGTACGGCCATCTTGAATTCCCCGTTGGAGCTTGTCCCTTGTCTCTCATTTGTGGTTGGGTGGCAACTTTCAACTCCCCAGACATGGACGAAAATATTTAGGGGTAGGAATCATCCCCACCCATGTTGCAGTACACCCTAACTCGCGCAGGTATACAGCTGGCCATCCAATTTATTGCAATAATATTATGTTACCTTGAATAAAAGCATAACATTGATTACGAGTTTACAAGAGTGTACAAGAGTGTACCCACTAGAAAATATGTATGTTGTTTGTGACTTTAGTATTGCCAAATTACATAATTCATAACTTTAGCTTGTTTGTTTGTGTGCTTTTCTGGCCCGTATGGCCACACTTTTGGTCGAACTGGTCGTAAGGCCGTATAACTTATTTAGTATACCTAGTTGGGTAAAGTGATTTAGAACCAAATGAAAATAATAATAGTGCATTTTACTTCTACTGGGGGCCGGGAACATGAAATTTATATTTACACATTATAGCAAATGGTCATGGTAGTTTGTCAGGAACAATGCGCCTTCGCCGCGTATCTGAACGCCTTTGAGGACCGTAAAATTTAAACAGGATTGTTAGGGGACCAGGGCGATTAACTCACGCCCGAAGAAAACTTCATCATGGTACTTAGCGCCCGGAGAGGGCCGGGAACATAAATAAATAGTAGCAAACTGGAGCGATATGCAAGAGGTGAGAAAAATTGACGACGTCTGGCGACTAAAAAGCAACAATATGACTCTATAGGAAAGCGTCCCTCGGCACCTAACATTCATACAAGATAATACGGTGGATTCTCGGACGTAGCTTTTATTCTCGGACGCTTTTATTGCAGCTGTTCGTGTGGACATTATTAAGTATCCACACGGTCTCTAGCACCGGCTTAAGCGGAATTAGATACGCTAGCTCGGGGGCTGTGATGACCGATCAGCTCGAACAACTCACCTGATGGTAGTGAATGAGCATCGTGGACGTCTGAACCTGTGTCAGTTTATTAAAGCAGATTGTTGACATTTGTCTTCACATGTTACATGTTACATGTATAACGTTAGATAAATAATATTTGAGAAAGGAAAGTGGATAGTAAGTGAAAATTAAAGTGAACCCTCTTCCACAAGTGTCTACAGTTCGCAGTGCATGATGCTGGCATTTGTGAAACTTAGATTTGTGTATAAACTAAAATCGGTCGAAACGCGTAGAAACGAAAACTATTAACATCGACCATGTTATGATGTTTTCAGGATCTTACAAATTTGAGAAGTCGAATTTTGACGAATGAAAGTATTTATACAGGATGAGGGTGACCCCGAAAATATTCGCGAAAAGCATTTTATAGATTATATTTGGACATATGTTTATCCATGTCATGGTGGGACCTTGATCATGTTAAGATAACAGTGTACATGTTTGACTTAATCCTAAATCCTATTGAAATCCATGTTATTTCTTAGATGCCCTCAATTCATAATAAATGATGTATATATATAAAAAAAATGGCACGGTCACAATCTCAGATTTGTCAAATAATACATCAATCTGGGACTTATTAAGATGGTTTTACCATCAACTTCTTTTGGCGATTTTAATAAAGGTAGTTTAAGACCGAAAGCTCACTGTAGTGAATTCTTTACAGACAGGTGGCCGCTTAATGAAAGTATGCATTATAACAGATTAGACTGTATATCCATCCCTTTCATTCCGATTTCGAGATATAATTTTCCAAATAACAAATATCTAAATTTGAAGAGTGGGTGGCAGATATGTGGGCGACTCACCACTGGGGCTTGCTACTTCCTGAATGTTACTCTTTGTTCGCAGAGGCTAACTCCAGATTGTATCTGAAACCGATGCGATTCATGACAGATATGATAGTGAGAAAACTGAACTAATTAGCTAACGGCGACACTCCGGATTACGAAAAAAGCATCAGCTGGTGGATGATGGATTCGCCTATGCCAATCATTTTTTCATGATATGGGTGAGATTGCGAGGGAGCGCAATACAGCTCACTCGTGTTCAGGGGCGAAGTTCTCTCGTAGCAACTCTTTTAATGGTCATATACATTCGCATATATGTTTGTCAGTAAGGTAGGACAAAGGCTGATATCAATTTTTAATATAGGGTCCGGAAATGTATCAAACCACCGCCGGTATAAGGAAAGATAAAACAGATGGATCTTTTGCAGAAATGTTACCGTCATGAATTAAACGATGAATAGGTTCCATTCCTGTTAGTTTCTGTACAATCTCTGGTTGATTGTAGGGCGATATACTTGAAGACAATACCTCGAAGCTATCAATAGAAACTATGTATCGCTTATCTCTTGTGGAATACGCAATTTCAATAGTAGCAGAGCTCTGTTGATGTTTCAATTTTTGATGCGAAAATTCCCCGATAACGACGACAACATATTAAGGCATGATAAAAACCCGAGACTTGTTATATAACGGCATGGCACTCAACAATGTCATCTAATGTCTCCACGTAAATTGTACACCCATATCAATATCGCCAATAAATCAGTTACGTATCACTCGCGGGTTGTGCTTGCTGGCTGATATTTCTGCTTGGTCCTACTAGGCCATGGGGCGGGGGCGAGGGGGACAAAATAGCCCCCCTACCACACTTTCTACGCTATCTCCGGAATAACAAAAAATGGAGAACCGAAACTCCGTGACTTTATAGTTCCTCATATTGGGGTCATTTTGAGCCTATTACATAACCCCACGAGCAGAGGGTCATGGGTAAATTCAAGATGGCGGCCACGTGGAGTACCAGAAATGTGATGTTTTCGTCATATTTCTTCAAAATTTCTGCTTTTCCGCAATGAAAAATGGACAAAACTATTTTATTTCCCATCACATTAATATTTATTAATTTATCGTACAGTTTTTGCGGAGATATTGCATAAATAAAAAAAGTCGGAAAATCTGACCGAAAAATCGACCAAAAATGCCGTTTTTGAAAATGACGTCACTGTAACGTAACGTTAGGAGGTAAAAGCATTTTGGGAAAGGTATTGCGCCACCATTTCTAAAAACTCTGGCGTTGAATGTATGTGGATATTGAAAAACTCAAAATTTCTTACGGAAGAACTTGATGCTAAAGGTCACATACCGTACAGACATGTATCCACATGGGATTTCTCGACTCTCTAAACTACAATCCCTCATCAGGACCTTATTGGCCGTCTAAGTTCATTAATAGTATATGTGTTCAAGAAAACTGATCGTAGATATATTAATGTCGGAAGCCATAAAGCAATCTTTAGCTCTACTACATACAAGAGATATCATTCATGGGATGTTTCTTTGTATAAACTGTCACGTCAAATGTACGATAACAGAAAAACGTAACAGAAAAGGTTTGTGAAGTCAAGGAATAACAATCAAATATTTATTTACAATACTAAAATCATATACAAATTAAGTAAGGTCAACACAACAAATAAATGTGAAATATAGTCTTACTGTTCAATGCTATACCGGGGTATACTTCACAGTCCGTGTTGACGTGCACAAATATCTTCACGGTCCGTGCCGACGTGCACGAATCACTTTTCTGTATTTTGGTAGTCCAACACTGCTCGGTTGTTTAGAGTGCCAATAAATGTTCAATTTCCGACAGTTTAATCACGTAGATTACACAGCAGCCACAGTCCGTGTTGACGTGCACAAATATCTTCACGGTCCGTGCCGACGTGCACGAATCACTTTTCTGTATTTTGGTAGTCCAACACTGCTCGGTTGTTTAGAGTGCCAATAAATGTTCAATTTCCGACAGTATCCGCAGATTATCCAGCAGTCCGCAGCAAAGGTAACACAGTATAACTCACCCACATAAAGCCAGTTTGAATTCCCTCTCGAATAACTGAGTGTTACGCTATTTATACTTTATGCGGCATTCCAGTACATTCTACCAAATCAAGAAGCCTCCCGAATATGCATTACATCATCATCTGGCCTGGATACAATTTATAATAATCTTCTAGAAAGATCGAAGTGAATAACCCACGTAAACAAGCTTGCGTCATATATTCTAGAAGCATCCTGTCTAATAATAGACTACAATACCATGACACTCCCCCTCTTAAAAGAAGAAAGTTTCAAACTTGGAACCTTGACAATTCAAAACATTATTGCAAAAAAAAATCGATATTACAACATCAAAAATGTTGATATATGTTCATTATATGCGAGACAAACAATCAGCAATCAAATATTCTTGTAACACCAAAATCCATCTCAACAATCTTTGATTTTTGTTTTTCCTCTTACTTATGAAAACGAGTGGATTGTGATCACTGAATACAGTAATTGGCAACGATGAAGAAGTAACATAAACTTCAAAATGTTGTAAAGCCAATATCATTGCCAAACATTCTCATTGCCAAACATCCTTTCTCAATTGTAGAATAATTTCTCTGATGTTTGTCAAATTTACGTGAAAAATAACATATTGGGTGATCTACACCATCTATAACTTCTTGTAACAAAACGGCACCAGCAGCAACATCACTAGCATCTACAGCCAGTTTAAAAGGTGAGTCAAAATCTGGTGCTGAAAGAACTGGGGCGCTCTTGAGTATGGCTTTCAGGTTTTCAAAAGCTGATTCACATTCATCGGTCCAAACAAAAGTTACCCTTTTTCTTAAAGGCTCAGTAATATCTGAAAAATTTGGACAAAATTTTCTGTAGTAACCAGTCATACCCAAGAAACTAATCAGTTGTCTCCTACATGTTGGTCTTGGAAATAGCGAGATAGCACTAACCTTAGGCATCTACAGGTTTTACCTGACCCTGACCTACAACATGTTCTAAATTCACTTTTTCCAAGGTTGACTGTCAGCATGGCGTCACTTAGTCGATTGAACAGTGCGCGAATTCTCTGTAGATGATCTTCCCTTGTATCGTTGTAGACAATGACGTCATGAATGTAGGTCTCACATCCTTCCAAACCGGAAGTCACACATTTTTCATTCCAAATGGCATGACTTTGTGGGAAGTTGATGCTGGTTCGACATCGGGCCTTACAGAGTAGTCTTTTGTGTTAAATGCCGTCATTTCCATCTGACGACGATACAGCTAATAGCGGAACAGCTCACAAATTACCAATTTACGAGTTGTCAGAGCATTTCCATCATAGCTCTCTAGATTTTTATCTAATACCGCTTATGCCGGTGCTAGTGGCCGAGTGGTCATATCATCCAAGTTGCCAAATGAACATGTACAATAAAAGCGTACCTAAGATACAACACATATCACGAATCGTTAGATTCTTGGTATGTGATTTAGAATAGGTTAACCGGAAGACTATACTGTGAAGTCATGTGGCTCTGTCAGTATGTCGGCACCTCTTCCCACTTCCCTTATATGTGTTGTAATTTGTACTGGAACAGACCCTCCAAAGTGACGAATGCTGATATCTCCTTCGTACGATCTTGTCAGCGGAACTTGCCAAAATCCTTTCAGAAGATCAAACTGTGACACAAACTTGGCACTTCCCACTTTATCCACAATCGTCAATGCGTGGAAAAGGGAATGTGTCTGTTTTGATCAATGTGTTCACCTTTCTGTCGTCAGTACACATCCTGTAACTGCCATCTGGCTTTGGAACGAGGATACAAGGTGAACTCCAGTTACTATTACTTGGTTCAATGAAGTCATTGTCCAATAAAGACTGAATCTTTTTTTTCAGATAGTTTTGTTTAATGGGATTCAAACGGTATGGGTGCTGCTTCACTGGATTAGAATCTCCGACATTGACGTCATGTGAAATTTTATCAGCCCGAGTAGGAATGTCGGGAAACAAATGTTCATATTGACTGAGCATAGTTCGAAGTTCTTCCTGACGCGCTGGTTCAAGATGACACAACTTGGAATCCAAATTAAGTAGAATGTCAGAGTTCTGTAATTTCGTCGCTGTCATGGGCGCTTCACAAGTTTCATTATTATCAGGGTCAGAACTAACTACACCTGCAGGGTGTACAGTACTGTTAGTGCTATCTCTCTCATATTTACATGTCATAACTGTTTGTGTTTTCGCCTGTCAGGAGTCTGAATTACATAATTAAGGTCACTTAATTTCTTTTCAATGACATAAGGACCATAATATCTAGCATAATTGGATTACCAGGAATAGGCAGAAAAGCCAGTACCTTTTCACCAGGTTTGACACTTCGTTTAAGGGCATGTTTATCATAGGTTATTTTCATACATTTTTGTGCCGACTTTAAATTCGACATGGCCAAATCACATGCTTTAGTCAACGTGGTGCGAAAGTCCGACACATATTGTAAGAGACTACATGAGTCAAGATCACTGTCTAGGAACTTTTCCTTTAGCAGTATAAGTGGTCCTCTAGCTATATGACTAAAGACTAATTCAAATGGACTGAAGCCTAAAGGCTCCTGAACAGACTCTCTAACAGCAAACAATAACAAATGTATGCCTTCATCCCAGTCTTTCTCAGTGTCAAAACAATAAGTCCCAATCATGTACTTTAATATCTGGTGAAATCTTTCTAATGCGCCTTGTATTGATTGCCTGACTTTGTTTTTGGTAATGGACCAACATAGTCTATAATCACCCTACTAAATGCTTCTTCAAATCCAGGGATTGGTTGTAGAGGGGCCTTTGTTATGTTTTTGACATGTGTGACATGACCTACAAAATTCCGTACCATCTTTCTTTAAATTTGGCCAATAGAAATGATTTAGAATTTTGTAATATCTGAATATCTGTATTTCCTGAAAGAGGTGTTTCATGGGCTAGTCTGAGGATATCTTCGATCTGATACTTAACTGCCCACTCATCATCAGGTGACACATCTGGCGGTCACCATTTGCGCATAAGAACACCATTCTTACAAAAGTAACACGCAGTCTCCAGAGTTACATCACAGTCATCTACTGCTCTGTCAAACAACTTGGAAATGTCCTTGTCACTATGCTGTTCATTAACCAGCTGTCTGTGATTTTGAAATTTTGTCACTAGAACATTCCAATTTGCTATCCAAATGTGGCTTATCAGTCTCATCATTTAAAAACGTCATCGATGACGTCATCTTTAAGAGGCTTTTCAGACTCCTCAGCCATGGATCTAGTAACTGCACAAGCAGGATACAAACCTTGAATTTCGTCTTCAACTGGATCATGGAAATGATCCAAACAAGGCTTGTCAGTTACAAGTTATCTCCCGCAAGATCATTACCAAGAAGTGACTGAACACCCTCAAATGGTAACAGGTCCAGAAATCAAGTCGGAACATCGATGAACTTTATTGAGCAAACGGCAAAGTATCTGCCAACAAAAGAGACTGAGACGCGCCAGTGTCTCGCAAAATCTTCACAGGAGTAGCATTTGACAAGTCACTTGAAAGTGACACAAAAACCATTGTGAATAAATGGTTCAGAAATCTCCATAAGAGGATTTGGAAAACTGTCAACCTTATCCTTGATAGAACTAACAGGAACAGTGTCCTTGGCCATCTTAACCTCATATACATTATGAACGTCACTAACCTGTTTGGGTATAGATCTTGAAGTGAGCAAACCACTAGGCTTTTGAAAGGCATGATCTTGTTGTCTTCTTTTCAGTTTAAAACAGTTAGCCATTAAATGGCCTCCCCTCTTACAATAGCTGCAAACGAGAGACTTATTTTGAGTGTTAAAAGTGGGTGACTGAGACTTTGGGTTTGTTACCTGAGAGATTAAACTGGAATGAACTTGGCTTAAGAGCTTTGACAAATGACAATTTGTGTGTCAAAGCGTATTCGTCAGCAAATCGTGCTGCTTGATCTAAAGTGTTGGCATTCTTTTCATCAAGAAATGTTCTAATATCACCATGGATACACCTTTTAAATTCCTCTACCAGCATAGGCTGTCTGAGGGTTTGAAATTGGTTGTCAATTTTAACCGAAGCACACCACCTATCAAATAACTGTTCTTTTGAACGAGCAAATCTTACATGAGTCTGAGAGTTTTCAGATGTCCCACAGATATCTATCTGAGAGTTTTCTCTTTCACAACTACGAAACTTTTGTTTAACCTTTAAGGATTAAAACATAATCATCATAATCTGATGCTTGCTCTACCGTCAATTGAGTATAAATGGCCCTTGCCTTTCCGATCAAAAAACTTTGAAGAAGTAAACTCCAATTTTCTTTTGGCTAATTTAAATTCTCAGCAATTTTCTCAAAATAAAGAAAATATTTATCAACTTCTTTTTCCTGAAATGGAGGGACGAGAGGCATTTGAAGAGCTGCATCAAATTTTTATTGTGCACGTGCAGGAGGACTGCAATTCCATATTTTTCATTTCTAACTGAAACTGTCTTTCTTTCTCTTTCTCCTCTTTTTCTAACCTTTCTCTCTCTAATTCTATGTCTCTTTCTTTCTCTAATTTTTCTCTCTCTAACTGAAACTATCTTTCTTCCCTTTCTCTCTCTAATGCTCTTTGTTTCTCTCATTCCTCTAATTCTAACTTCTCTCTCTATAATTCTAATTTCTTTAATTCCAGCTGATGTTGCAATTCTAATCTCCTTATTTCCAAATCATCAGGTGTTTCCCCAGTTAAATCAAAATCACTTTCATCCCAAACTTGTTTGCTAACAAAATGTTTAATAATGAGTTTCTTAATTTCTCAAATATGTTTTAGCTTTAAGTTCTAGGAATTTACACAGCGCGAACAAACCCTCTTTGCGTAATTCGTCAAATACCTTCCGACTAGGCTTTGAAGCAAACTGTGCTGGTTCAAATGACATGTTGATAGCGTACTCCCTGACTTCACAAATTTAGAACTATGTTGCCAAGCTGATCAGATGGCAGCTATAATGTAAACAAAGCTCGCGGACAGGCCCCCGGTTTCTGTCAAGTCAAATTTACTATAACAGAAAAACGTAACAGAAAAGGTTTGTGAAGTCAAGGATTAACAATCAAATATTTATTTACAATATTAAAATCATATACAAATTAATTAAGGTCAATACAACAAATAAATGTGAAATATAGTCTTACTGTTCAATGCTATACCGGTGTATACTTCACAGTCCGTGTTGACGTACACAAATCTCTTCACAGCCCGTGCCGACGTGCACAAATCACTTTTCTGTATTTTGGTAGTCCAACACTGCTCGGTTGTTTAGAGTTCCAATAACTGTTCAATTTCCGACAGTTCAATCACATAGATGACACAGCAGCCAAAAATCAATTCACAGGAGTATACAATCCAGCAGTCCGCAGCAAAGGTAACACAGTATAACGCACCCACATAAAACCAGTTTGAATTCCCTCTCGAATAACTGAGTGTTACGCTATTTATACTTTATGCGGCATCCCAGTACATTCTACCAAATCAAGAAGCCTCTCGAATATGCATAACATCATCATCTGGCCTGGATGCAATTTATAATAATCTTCTAGAAAGATCGAAGTGATTAACCCACGTAAACAAGCTTGCGTCATATATTCTAGAAGCAACCTGTCTAATAATAGATTATAATACCATGACAAAACAAAGAAACATCCCATGAATTTGCTTGAATTTCTCATTAAAAATATCTATGTTCAATTTGGTAACACAATATATCAGCTGACTGACTGTTGACTGACCTGTATCTGTTCTCTTATGAATATGATTATATGAGCTATATCTCTATAAAAATGAAGCGGGCATTCTCTCTCGTCTTCTATATGACAAAAGAGACGATTACAATTTCGACATCGTCAACCATCCCTTTCTGGACAGTAATATTCCTGTGGGACCTGCATATGGCGTAATTTCGCCTAGTAGCATTTGCTAGATCCTGTGGTAAATGTGACGATTTTAATCAACGTCACAAAATATTGTTGCAGAAACTTATAAAACAGGGCTATTCCACCAAGCGCCTCCACACAAAGGTTTTCAAATTTGGCGATGCATATCGCATGCAAAATGGCGTTACGTTTCGTAACTTGTGTCGAATTCCGCTTAACCCGTGGCTAGGGGCCGTATGAATCCATGTACTTCAAGATTCTCATAGTGCTCATATGAACAGTCACAATCAAAGCGTGACTATGATACATCATTCTTTAGATGACGACTTTACAACGATTATTATGGACTAAGAATACTGATCAGCGATACGGATTTTATTTTTTTTTGGAATATCATGATGTCTTGTCGGCATCATTGAAAACTGTTGACCGCTTCTTTCTTGCAGGAAACTAGCCTATGTTTTTGTATACTACGATTGTCTTTTGAATTTGGTGCTAATATTGTTGTATGGAATATGAAATAGGTCTTTGGATTATGGACTAGACGCTTGTAATTTCGCCTTCGTACTGTCCCGACAGAAACAAATGTTTTGTACATACATACTCTATCGAGCGGGACAGTATCAGCACAAAATGTGTGCATGCAAAGTGGAAAATGACCTCAACTATAGTCACAACCTGTGTCCAAAGAATGCAATGGATTGCAGATATTGTGTGGCACACATATTGCAGAATTGGGTGTCAGTTTGAACTAATTCCTTTATTGATTGTTTGATGTGAGCACGAAATTGATCGATTATTTCAGCATTAAACTGGCTATTATCCGCCATCTTATTCTGACCTGATACGTGACGTTTTTGCATTGCTTGTTACTAGGGGAAATGGGAAACATGAGATTCCCGTAGCCTGGTGGAACGTGATAATTGTACCGGATAACGATAGCAAAGGAAAGAGCAGAGTTCCATGCGGAAATACACAGGTTGACCTATTCGCCTATGCGCTACCTGGTCAGCAAACGTTTGTTCGTTTCATAATGCATACTAACATTGGTAAGTGAAAAAAGAAGGGATAGTTCTATGGAATAGACTGTTTAGCGTCTGTTGTATGAAGAATCTGTTGCCGGTTGGGCGTCAACGCGGTCACACACGTTAGAACATCCATCATGTAAAATAATACCTTTCTGGAATCATGGAATCCAACTACAGTAACTCTCACTATGTTTCACTTGTTTTTATCTTTTTATTCTATTGGTATTCTTTATACATATTTTGGAGATAAAATTTGATCGTCGGATGCCAAGAAGATGCCTGAGAAGTAAATATTCGAAGCATACAGTCTCCTGAGCAGTTAGGTAGATACATGTGATATTGCAGCGATTCCAAAACAAGTATGCGCCGCAATCGCTTCGTTCAGCATCGTCGTTGCAGCAGAAAAGCATGTTCGATCTGTTTCTCTTGTTTTACCCGCACCGACGGGTGCATTGACGCGTGATTCTGTGATAATCAGTGATAACAGGACTATTTTCGACCTGAAGTTTTTGGTCCAAGTTCGATTTTTGTGCCAAAATTGATTTAGTGGTCTCATTTTGTTGACAGTAACCCGTTGAATACAGTCGTTTTGGATGCCAGTTTTCTTTGACCTGTTCGGGGAATAACACGTCATCAACACAAAAATGTGTTTTTTAAAATAATTTTCTTTAATATTTTTTGCATGGTTTCTTATCGACCTTCCTTCATTAAGTGATCAGAATGTTAGGGAAATTGTCTAATTTCATAAGGTTGAAGCAAGACAAATACAAAAGTACGAGTCAAATATATCGTAAATGCAACTTTTTGAGGAATTCTTCGGTGACATGCTCAGTAATCCTCATCATTGACCAAAAGATATGTTACCACGTTCAAGTAATTGAACCTGAGGAATCAGATATAGCTGCCTTAGCTCATGTATGCAAATAAATTCCGTTATTTCTAAGGTACCACATCGTTTTCGCATTGGCAGACGAACACGGCAAACTCAAGCTTTAAAATTACATGTAATTAGGTGAAACTGGCGAAGTTGTCGAACAAATCCCGGCCTGCCGTCCTCAATAAGGGTTGAGGGTATTCTAACGGACGTCTTATGTGAAAATGAAATATGCTGTTTTTTGTTAAATCACCCACGCCCAATCAGCAGACGAATATATCAGCTGGCGTATCATTATTTTAACTTCAATTATCTGGTACATACCGAGCAATTGAGAAGAATCACACCGCTGGCTCCGCTCCTGCATGTGAGAAAGTTTGCCAGTTACTTGTCGAAGGGCGGTGGTTCTCTCCGGGTAATCGGGCTTCCTCCACCAACCAAACTGACTGTCACCATATGAGAGAAATAACATTGAGTTTGGTATTAAACCAAATCCCCCACAAAAGGCACTTTCAATAATCTGTGACATCCAGGTTCCAGTTCCCGAAAAAGAAGACTACAAAGCGAGTACAAGCATCTAGACGCATTCAGTATTTAGCCGTGGCCCATTAAAGGATTTTCGCGCCCATAATATAAAGACCTAATTCATATAACTGCATTAGCACCACATTGAAACAATCATAGTATATATAAAAATAAGCTCGTTTTCTGCAAGAGAGGCCAACATGATGCCGGCAAGACACCATGACGTTCCAAATATCAAATTCGTAATTTTAATCCATATTATCTGGAGAATGATGTATCTCAGTTACAGTTTGATTGCGACTTCTTATGAACACCATGGGAATCTTGTGTTACATGGGGTTCATCCTCCCCGGGTTAAGGGGGTGATATATGCTCAACTATCTTTTTTACAAGTGATCTGATTACTAAATAGGCAATACAGTCAGTATCGTATACCAAAATGTTCACCAAACCTAGCAATGCAAATTGGAGAATATAATCACAGAAACAAAGCATCTCGGCACTGCCAGCAGAAGTCAATAAAGAATAAACACACATTCTTGAAAGATGGTACTAAAAGTTGTATGAAATCACTGCTACAACAAAGACTGTCAGAAAAGAAAATCCGATTGAAAAGTATTTTTAAAGATTTTTTATCATTTAGTATGTCAACATAATTTCCCAAGGCAATGATAATTCATGTCAGCCAATATGAAGGACAGTCCAAAGCTGTGACCTGTGTGTGTCACACCTCTGTCATCAACCTGTGTTAGTTTGAAAAGCTAATACATATCAGTTTGTGCAGTCAGTGTAGGGAATGCCCTGGATTCTTTTTATTCAATCCCCAACTGCCTATTCTGGTCGATTCATTCACAGCCTGATCTGATTGTACCTGGTTCTAGAAGAAGCTGCATAATTCACCGCCAATTGACACATATCTGTGATTTGATTCACATGTCAGGTACACACAATTTCTAAACTAAGACAATCACTGATAAAATAAAAAAAAATATTTAAAAATATTTCCCAAAACAATCTAACATAGTCTTTGTTGTAGTACGTATGTAACAGAATTTTCTTAGCTGCTTTTCAATATTGTGTGTTTAATATTTATGTACTTCTGCTGGCAGTCCTAGGAACAATTGTTTTTGTCGGTTTTTATTTATGTAGATACATCTGCATGTCAAACATGTTATGGTGGGATTCTCCGTGGCACATTTGATACATGACATTACTATATTCATTCAGATTACACCAACGAAGAGACTTTCCTATTACACAACTTTCAAAACGTTGCCCCTACATCACCCCCTTAAGCGGAATTAGACAGAAGTATCGAAACGTAACACCACAGATCTTGCACGCTACGGTCGTATTTTGCTATCAGTATTCGATATGACCCTGCAATGAGGCCATGATCAATTCACGCCTATTCGAATGGCAAACTCTAGATCCGAATGGCAAACTCCAACTCGCAGCAATTGAAGAGGGAAAGTTTAGCAAGACTACCAGCCAGGATGAGATAGGTGTAACAGCAATTTTCGAAACTTCATATAGTGGAGCGTTTATATCTTCTGCCAAAAAGTGTCTACGATATTACAAAAGGAACATGACAAACAAAACCCGAAATGTTTCGAACACATACACGGACGGACGATATACTGCACATTACAATAACATACATGCTAACTGGTAATAACGTTGGTCCAGGCAGGTATAGTCACAAAAAACTTCACAGACAACGAAGAGACTTTCCTATTACACCGTGGGATGATAGAGAATTTCGTATTAAATACCCGAAGCGCCAACGAAGGTGACCGAGTTCTTAATCAACAATTAAGCTATTCAAGCGAAATATGATATTCAGCTATTGACAAAACACTATTACAAATAGAAAATCACATCTGATGAGACGCGAACCCACATCTTCAATGACACCAGCCACATGGGGTATACAGCTTTCACAAAAACAAGAGATAGAACGTTGTTTATTTAAAATGGCATTTATCCGTCTCTAGTTGCAAATATGGAGAAAATGTCTTAGAAACCGGACACTTTTAGCCATCAAACATTTTCAGTCTGCGCCGCATAAATAAGAACTCGAAAGCATGACAATCTCTGCGGCTACAATTTCTCTCTTGCATGCTGCTATATCATAACAAGCGCTGGATGAGCGCAAAGACCTCCGTCGAGGCAACAGGGTCCGTAGCGTAATACATCACTGAATAACATACGGCCGGATGCCAAGCTCAATTTTGCATTTGTTGGACGTTAGCTTCATCAATGGTAATTAATCTGGGATTGAGGGTTCCTCACTAGCATGTCCAGACAGGGACGTGAAAGTCACATTCCCAGCAAATAATTTTTGTTTCATTTGACGTGCTTGAAATATTGGGGTATGGAATAGAGTATATTGATGGAAAACCTGGAAAAGTGCTTGAGACATTAGGCCCCATCCCACCCACACCTCCCCATGAGAGGATCCCCTCACCCAAATCAACACGTTCGCGACAGAAATGAGACCCTGTGTGCCTAGTTGTACCAACTTGCTTGTGATTTTGTGCTATAGGCCCAACACAGCAACACTTCATATTTTGTATGTGTACAGTATAGCATCATCATTGATGAGAGAATGCTCTTCAAAACACACCTCATTTTACCGACACTTCGTTCTGATCTGTCTCAACATCATATGATGAGGATTCAATGCGCTTGGTATAATTTTGTATACTGGTGTTACAGGTCACCTTCGCCTTCACCTTACTGTATCAATGACCATGGACTTGTACATGTATCACATTCACATTGAATGGTGATGGCTGATGAGAATATTGCCCCTATGGAACAAATGACTGGATTCCACGCAGCAAATATTTATTGTGTAACAGTGAGAAGAAAATTAATTGTATAAACATTCCAAGCCTCATTGAACACAAGCCGCACCATACTTGATATGAATATAACGCGCGTACATTAGCTCGCTTGGACGTCGCTTAGTTAAATATGGACAGACTCGCAAAAATCTCAAAATTTTCAAAAGCCACAAAAATGCCCTCAGCTTGTACAGAGTAAGTAAAAATACTTATGTACAACTTGATGTTTAGAAATGACTGTGTTGAGCGGTTCTATTCCCAACTTCTCTTTTATTCTATGTCATAGAGGACAGGGTTTGGTAGATAATTAAAAACTGTATTAACTCGGCTTCACATTTTAAAGAATGACTTTAATTGAGCCAAAGATGAAAGAGAAATACACTTATAAAAAAATCTATTTAAAAAAAAATATATGTTTATATTAATTTCCATAATTTATTGAAAAAAAAACTATACGTAGACTTCGACCACCCAATATCACACAGGCCAGGCAACTGTGAGAACAAGTGAAAGATACCCATCGAGTTGAGCGGATTTGCAGATAAACAACAACAAAAAATTGCACTTTGTGCCTCACGAGGCCCTTCTCCATAGAGTGCATGCCAGTTATTTTTCTAGACTACAACAACAACAGTTTTTGCCTGTATCACAGTCCGAGCTTCCGATTACCCTTCAACCTTACCCAGACGACGGATAATTTTTGACAGATTGTCCGGCTAGGTTGTTGATCGGATTCACAGATCATGAATTCCACCGTGACGGAATCACCGTTGGGAAGACTTTTTCTTTATTCAAAGTCATGTACTCGGAAGTTCCGTGGTCATACCCATGTAGTTTCAAGTTTAGTTTGCTACTCTATATGACATCTGTTTACGGATCCATGAAAAATCTACAGATGATCCAGCATTTTCAGTAAATCATGCTTCGAAATTTTCGTGACGGAATCACCTGAAACGGACATGACTCTTGACTAGTGTTGCTTGTCTATTTTTTTGCTGCTCTGTTTCAATCTGACTATCCCAAGGATGATAAGATTTTTTTCATCGTGAGAAAAACGCGACTGGATCATCCCAGGGGTTAAATCTAGTCCGTGACGGAATCGACAAAAAATCGTGATGGAATCACGAGTGCGCTTTTTAAATCTTATCGGTAAAAGTGCTTTATTAATTACACATTTTTTTCAAAAAAATATTCCTAGAGTGAATTTATCTCTTCTACTTAGAAAATTAAAACTCTGACCTCTTATTTTTACTAAGGTATACAGCTCCCGCCACATGCATATCTTTTCTGCAGATGTTTCAAAATAGTATAGTTTTCAGTAAAGTGCAATTTTTCTTCTTTGACAATTTAGAATTTCCCGAGTTCTTCATGTTAAAAAATTGCGGGAAAAATATTTCGCTATTAAAACACATCTTCTCTATTATTGGCTTGTTCCCGGGGATCATAGGAAGCGAATAGAACACACAGCATGCTAATATAGGGGCTACGACAGAATGTGGAGTGAATTTTATGCGAAAAAGGGCTGTTTAGCAATGTCCGCTTTTCCGTGGAATTCATGAGCGCACGATTGAAGTATCATGGGAAGATATATATTTTCAGTCGCTATCTCCCCCCCCCCCCCAATCTTCAAACAAAAGGAAAAGAAAAAGCCGAGAGAGCGCCTCGTGAGGCAGAGTTATTTTTCCAGACTACAACAACAACAGTTTTTGCCTGTATCACAGTTCGAGCCTCCGATGACCCTTCAACCTTACCTAGACGACGGATAATTTTTGACAGATTATCCGGCTAGGTTGTTGATCGGATTCACAGATAACGGTTGAAGCATGGGAAGATATATTTTTTCAGTCGCTATCTCCCCAACCCTCACCCCCCAACTAAAAAAAAAAGAAAAGAAAAAGCCGAGAGAGTTCTTCGGAGTTTTACGTTTTTGACCTCTGACTTTGAATTTGACTTCTCACTTCCGACTCGCATCCTGGTGAATGACACTCGTCCTTTATCTTTTTGCCGATTCAGAGATTCTCGAGGAAGTTTCCAATTATACTATCTGGAATGCGAGTTTTTCTTTCGTGAAAATTTACTCTTTATGAAAGCGCAGGTTTGTCTTCGTCGAAAACCGGCAATCTGTACCAGCGCGAAGCTATACTGTACACGCGCGAATTTAGTACCCTCGAATAAAGAGACCCGGTGGAAGCGCTGCAAAGGATACACACCTTTTGTGACGTAAGCATTCATTTGTGTCCAAAGAAAATTCAAGATTTCGTCGGGAACCATGACGATCCCTATTGGAAATACTATGAGTCGTGGGTTCCCCATATGACAATTATTTGGCGGGAGATTTCACGTTGCGCTCCTAGACCTCCGTCTGATCGACGGAGGTAAAAATACTGTGCCATCACGAAGACGTTCGTAGCAATTTTACGTAATTATCGGATGGCCTGTCGTGGGTAGCATATATTACTGCAGGGATAAATCATCGCAGGAAGGGGAACAGACCGGTCGAATGAAATGCTTCGGTATGTGTTCGATATCATCGCTGAAAATGAACGTGCAAACCCATCGTGGGAAGGTTATATTATGGCTTACCTACAATGTTTTGTTCTGCACTTCGAACAAAAATAAACCAAGGAAATTTTGAGCGAGTGAATATTATTTAACGTCGCTTTTAACAATTTTTCAATCATATCACGACCTTTGAGACTATAGTTATGGATAATAACCGTGGGCAGGATCAAACCGGTGGCTATGATGATTTATCTGGGGATTTTTGACATTTGCTTTATTTTCTTTCACCAAAAGTGTAAATTAAAATATAACATTGATTACCATTGATAATCGAAAAGGAGATTTCAATTATATAAAAATATTGAAAAATACTATCCTTTCCATCTTATGACGTCACTGAGAAGGTACAAAATGACCACATGTATTTTTTACAAACTGCAGTCGATCGATACAGGTGGACAATTTTGCAAGAGTTGTATAAGATATGTATAATAACAACATGCTCTTAAGCCCAAATATTTTTAAAATTTCATTAATGATGTACCATCCATATTTGATAAGTTATATGACCACACCCCTCAATTGTTTATTGTATGCAGATGATGTTGCGTTATTGTCTGGCAGTAAGGAGGGTTTACAACTACCACTTGACAAACTACAATTATACTGTGATAAATAGAATCTGGAGGTGAACATAGCTAAAATTTATGTATGATATCTCCCTAGTATAATCCCTGGCGTGTCCGACTCCTACTCCTCCTCCTCCGCTTTACTCACTGCACAGCGGGTCGCATAGGTGTGGCGCATGCTACTACTAATGGTAGTAGTATAGAAAGGGCACGCGATCTCCCTATCCCTATAGGTGTTGCGCGGGATAGGGTGGGGCGAGAGACCTGGGGTTTTCGCTACCTGAGATTCCATGGGCGATCTCCCTATTCCTATAAACTAACCCATGGGGGTGATTGACCCCATGGGGGTGAATGAGCCATAGGGGTGAATGAGCACTCGTTTAACTGTAAAAGTGGAACATCCCCAAATTCATTCTGTCTTGATGATGCCCAAGTAGAAACATTACAGTCGTACATATATTAAGGAATCTAGATTAACCCATCTAGAACGTGTGAATTGGCCAAAGACCAACTGAATGGCAAGGCATCTGAGGCATTCTTCAAAATTCGAAAATGTTTTTCTTGTAATCCTCCTGGAGATCCACTTCTTTGCATATATTTGATCATACTATTAAGCCTAGTTTGCTCCACTGTTCAGAAATATGGGGATCGTCCATTATCACAAAATTGAGTGATAAAGCATTTTTACGTAGAACTGTGAATGCATTCTGGGGGTAAACTTCAAATGTCACTTAATGTTATTTTGTTCAGTGCTTAAACACTGGCGTCGCTTAGTTGAAATGCCTGATGATACCTTATTAATAAAAGCTTTTGATTTTTCTATCAAATTGGACACCCAAGGAAAAAAGACCTGGGTAACGGATATTAAAGTATGTTGTCTTTCTTATATCTAAGCCACTTATATGAACAGAAAAAAGTTTATCTGCTGGTAGCTTAGTTTCCAAAGCTGCAAGAAGTTTCTCTTCTGTATTTTGTAATTGGTGGAATGAACAACTGTTTACCGACCGCCCCAACGTGGCTTATGTTGACAAACTCAGAACAAATAGAATCTTCAAGCTAAATTTTGTGTTGGAACCTTACTTATCTATTCTGAATCTAGATCATCTCAGTGATTTAGGTAAGCTACGACCAAGTAGAGATGGCCGTCAGATTGAGAAAGGTATATATGCTAAAGTACCACCAGATAAGCGTTTATGTACGATTTGCAGTGCTGGTGAGGTAGAAGATGAATTTCATATTTTAACGGAATGTAATAAATGTGATAATTTTCGGGACATATTTATATTTAGATGTGATAGCATGAATGTCAGCTTTTCTCAACTCGATATTTCAAACAAATTTATTTGGCATTTGTCGTGCGAGGATCCCATTATTGTGAAAAATTTAAGTCAGTTTGTTCGTGATTGTATGAGCGCACGTAGCGTCTGCATCTAAACATGACAAATGTGTTACTGGTACTGGAATGACAGATAATGTTAGCTAATATAGGTTTTCAGTGTTACACACAGATACTGAAAAATGCCACCGAAATCGTTGCTCCTTGCGTTATTGTTCTTGGTATCACAACTAGATGACTGCTTTATATATTTTTCTGTAAATCAAATTAGTTCCAATCAACTAGGTTATTCTATATGTATATATACTTAATTATTTTCGCTTGATTGTGTATCTACCCGATGACGAGCGCTGTGAATAAAGAACCTTGAAACTTGTATTACAAACTATTAAATATTACCCCTTATTATCATTTTCTAACATGCGGAACCGTACATTTGTATTGAACAAAAATTACCGAAGCATACAATAACTGTGATATTATAACGTCACTCTGATGTACCGAATGACCAGCAACACATAATAAATTATTATAGACCGCTTGAATCATTATTTTATTTCATTTGAAATAAAATTAAAAATATCTGAAAAATTCGATTGGATGCCGTCACCAAAAATTGTGAACAAAAACTGGCACCCAACATTTCGCATTTTAAACGTCACAAGAAACAAAATAATACCAAAAAAAGATTTTTGACATGAAAATCGAACGGAATATTATAGGAAATCGTACTACAGGATGTCACGCGTGAGTACATCCCATCATTCCATGGGGCTATAAGAATTTGAATCGGCGAAGTGGACTTGTTATTCATTCGTGACATTTTCTTATGTGCTGTTTTCGATCAAATCGAGATATGAAAACTGAATAATCTGCATGTTCGCAATTTTTCACCTACACTGGCAAACTTCCAGCGCTCAGTATCGTCTAGTTCTGCACCACTCAGTGACCATTCAGTTTCAGATTGGTAACCTGTTGATAATGCGCGGAAGTTTTAAGCTTGGTATTGTGAAGTCCGGTCTGAACAGTACCATGTAGTTACCAATCAGTTACCATATGGCAGAAAATGACAGGTTCTTTCTGGTTACCTACCAGTTACTGATTGGTAAATGATTGGTAGCCCGTACGCTCTTCTAATCTTTCTTGGGTCAATCCAAATCCAGATATGAGGTCAGAATGCTATCCAGTTGCTAATTTTACGGCGTATTAAAGTTCCTTTCTATTCGCTGATTTTCATAGATGTAACCTAAAGTTAGGACAGGGCACGTGCCACCCTAATTTCGGCTTAGGTACAAACAAAATAATCCCAGTTGCTGATCTTGGACTGGCACAGTCGGATAAATCCCTATTCATCTTGGCCTTTCCTCTGTTCCCACATCTAAACCACCTACTGCTATGAACTTGCAATCTTAATAAATAAAAACCTCACCTAATATTGTGATATACCCGAGTATATTTTATTATCGACACAATTTGGTGTATGATACACGAATGTATCACTATATATCGGTGTCATATCGTGGGGGAAACGCGTGTGTACGCGTTCAGTGATGATATTTTTATTCCACCATCGATAAACTTCCCTTTACAGCGCAATCCAAATGGTTACCTACAAATTCAAAAGGCTGTTAAAAAAGCATAAATTTTATATGATTTACAGAATGATTTTTTTGGAAATTGAACTTTTTCGGAACGCTTTAATCAAAATTACGCTACAATTGCAAAATCGTGCTAAAACCAGCGGTCAAGGGCTCGGATACAGTTATAATATTTAGAGAAAATTATCATGGAATTCAAGCGGTTACTTGACAATTCCAGACATTACAAAAAGCCAGAGAAACGAATTTGTCCACACAATTAGAGAATTTGTTTTACATACTGGTACAATTATATTATGGTACCTATCAGATTGCATACACAGATGTGAGATTCTCAAAAATTCTCAAAAGCATAGGCAAATGGACAGGTCCTTTCATCCCACCAGATCGTGGACAGGTCCTTTCATCCCACCAGATCGTGGACAGGTCCTTTCATCCCACCAGATCGTAGACAGGTCCTTTAATCCCACCAGATCGTGGACAGGTCCTTTCATCCCACCAGATCGTGGACAGGTCCTTTCATCCCACCAGATCGTGGACAGGTCCTTTCATCCAACCAGATCGTCCTGTAAGTTCGGATTGTGATTCTGACTATTATCATATTTCGGAATTTATAAATTAAACCAATCGCCAGGGGAACGCGAGCTCATCCTGCCCAATGGGTTGATACGCAGGCGCAAGCTGGCGTATTCTATCCCAGCAAACAATCGCTCTGTATTGGTGGAGGCGGGCCGATTCTGGTTCATGACCAGCCTTTTCACGATAACGTATGTATTTGTAACACTCCATGTTCGTTATTTTTGTTCTTGTTTTGGTTTCGAAATACATCTATTTGAGTGAAATAGCTGTAAATTTAATTCACGATATTCTTGACAAAGACAACAGGCTGGCCGGCATAGAACGTCGGAACAACTGTGCGGAACCGGAAGATTCATGGGAGTGACCGGGTCATAGATAAACAAACGCATGTGCTCATGAAAACGTGCAGTGATTTGTAATCACTGTGGCAGTTTGTCGCGATCTATGTGAAAAATACGGACGACATTTGGTCACAATATCAAAACTCAATGTTCCTCAAAACGCTCTTCTGGTTACCAGTGACTCTCGTTATTCCAATCAGTCGGGCTCTATAGTGTTCAAGGCACTGTGATCTCGAGGCTACTCCTTCCGTTTTCTCCATAAAATAAAATTGGACAATCTCCAACAAATCACGATTTATCGCATACGTTATTCTGAGCCTATCCAGGTCAAACACAATCGACATATGCACATTGATGGGTGATGTGTAAACCTATCGCGTATATCGCCACGCTTTCTGTTTTCAAAAGTGAACAAACCAAAAATGAGTACCAAACAAGCAGCCAGAGGATGCTAGGTCCCCCGCCAAAATGGCAGCAATATTTATAAGCGCTGTCGGTTTCAGAAGATATTCATGAGGATGGCAACAGCTACTTCACAGGCGTAAGAAGCAGAGGGGTCTTTCCACCTTCCCAGGTTTTGAGATCAACTCCGAATGGCTGACTGAATGTTGATTGCTACTGTAATATATTTTCTTTGCCATGTAGCATGAAAATTATGTAACCGAAATCCAACCCCAAGAGACAACTCATGGCATATTATCTGCAAACTAAATTTGACAAGAATATGAAGGCATCCTCAACCTATTGCCCAGAAACCAAATTTAGACTTTGCCACAAGGAGTCACCACCTGTAGGTGCAAGCAGGCAAAACACAAGCCCAAATGACATCTCATGTCATGGTATCGGCATATGAACTTTGAGACTCTGAAGAGGGGTCCTCAAGTTATTGCCGGTACTAGATGCCCACCGGTGTTCATGTTATTTGGGGCGGGTCACATATGAATACAAAATTTGAGAATAATCTGATGAGCAGTTGCCAAATTATTGCCCGGAAACAAATTTTTCCACCAGGAGACGCCACCTGTAGGTAGAAGCGGGAAAAATACAATCCCAAGGAACATGGTATCGTGGGGACATCTGCATACCAAGTTTGAGAAGAATCCGATGAGGGTCCTCAAGTTATTGCCAAGAAACCAAATTTAGATTTTGACACCAGGTGACGCCACCTCTAGGCGCAAGTCAGTGAAATGCATTATCAAGCGACATCTTATGTCACGGTACATTCATACAAAATTTGAGAAGATTCCGATGGTCAGTTCTCAAGTTATTACCCGGAAACGAATTTGTGATGTTGCCACCAGGTGGCGCCACCTGTGAGTGCAAGTGAGCGAAAGGCAATCCCAAGCAACAGCTCCTGGCATGGTAAATGCATGCCAAATTTGAGAACAATCCGATGAGCCGCAACGTTTCTCATGTTATCCAGAAAGGTACATATGTAGGATATTTCAAAGAAATTCGACCAAGTGTTTCTAAGTTATCACTTGCAGCATGGAATAATGGAATGAACTCTAGTGGCGCCACCTCCGGGTGGATTTTGCTGAAACGCACCACCAATGGTGTTTTGTCGCAGGGAATGTATTTACCAAATTTCAAAGAAATCCGACAAATTGTTCGAAAGTTATCGCTCGCGAAGGATTTGAACAAACATGAACGGACATGCATTAAAGATTGGAACAAGACCCAGTGGCGCCACCTACAGGCGGATCTTGCTGAAACGTAATACCAGCGACGTCTTGTCGCAAAGAATGCAGATGCCAAATTTTGGAGGAATCGGACAAAGCATTTAGGAGTTATCGCTTATGCAGTATTTGCACGGACATGCACTAAATATTGGAACAAGACCCAGTGGCGCCACCTACAGGCGGATCTTGCTGAAACGTAATACCAGCGACGTCTTGTCGCAAAGAATGCAGATGCCAAATTTCGGAGGAATCCGACAAAGCATTTAGAAGTTATGCTTACGAAGTATTTGCACGGACATGTCCGTGCATGCACGGACAATAGAAGCAAGACCCCAGTGGCGCCACCTACAGGCGGATCTTGCTGAAACGTAATACCAAGAGACGTCTTGTCGCAAAGAATGCAGATGCCAAATTTCGGAGGAATCCGACAAAGCATTTAGAAGTTATTGCTTACGAAGTATTTGCACGGACACATAGAAGCAAGAACCATTTTAAAGTCCCCGGCCGCGTTGCGGCGGGGGACAATGAGGGAACGTTTCAACTACCACTCCGTCAGCATGATTTAGCTCTAACGTGTAATAAATGCCTAAAAGTGTATGTCAGAGAAACCAAGAATGCATTCGAACACGTCATAAGTCAGACATAACCTGGAAAAACGACGGCCCCTTTGAATGACCACTTTAATGAAGACACAGCGCATTTTCTATATGAATATTGGTGGATTTTCATAGATTTATCCTAAAGTTAGAACAGGGCACGTGCCAAATGTCGGCTCAACTCTCAGGAAGAGACCGACAACCACCGGGTGATACGCGAATCGCTTTGGATAAGTACCCCACAATCGCGACTACGGAGATGAACATGGTTCCTGGTAATGTATTGTAAAGAGAGACCTTTTTAATAAAAAAAAACAAAAAAAAAACCCCAAAAACCCCACAAGATAAGTCTAACAAAAAATCTTGAGATTTCGACCATAAGTAGTTTAGTTTTGTTTTAGTCTCTGCCTGCCCGGTGGAAGCTTGTTCTCTACAAAGAAGAATACAATATATTGGGGACCATACGTTACAACAAACGATTAACATGAGAAATATCATGTTCTTATGTTCCCAGGAATGCAAGTCGCGATATGCAATTGTTTTAGAAAGGTGTGGAACTTCCAGTCAACTAGGCCACACTTGTTGAGTATTATCGGCATATTCAGTGGATCTTCCATCGACCGTGCTAAATTGATATAACAGATAATACAGACCGGACATGGCTGGAAATACCAACGGTTCCATAAAACGCTTGCATTTACCGCGACTTTCAACTGTTTCCCTTTCTTTGTTTCCGGTTTCCCTTCTCACTTGAAAGGTAGCTTCTTTCTTACGGAAGCGTATTAGTGCCAGTGTGAAAAAAAAAATTCCGAGATTTATCTCCTAATTAGGACATAATATCTCCTAATTAGGAGATAATTATCTCCTAATTAGGACATAATATCTCCTAATTAGGAGATAATTATCTCCTAATTAGGACTTATTATCTCCTAATTAGGAGATAATTTTCTCCTAATTAGGAGGATATTATGTCCTAATTAGGAGATAAATCTCGGAATATTTTTTTTCACACTGGCACTAATACGCTTCCGTACTTTCTCGGCCATTGCTGGATGTGACATAAGGGCCCCGATAGCGCTCCTCAGACTAGCTCCCTTTCCTCTCCAGGCGCTTAAGATTACACAGCATTTATACTATGTCGAATGACTGAAATATCAAAAAATTAATATATACTAGTGATATATGCTCAACATTTACTGATGGCAATACGAGAAGAAGAAATGAAACAGGTCCATGCAACAATGCAGCCCAGCTCTTCAGAAATGTTGATTGCACTCTAATTAGCATTTCGTATGCATGCCCATGTGAATGAAAGATTCGGCCTGGTGTCTATTGTGGCATCATTAGCTGTACCCTGCGAATTATATATTTAGGTACACTATGCTAACACAAAAAGAAGGAACAAGTTTCGGCTTAAACGTACTTAGGTAGAAACAGATATGCCTTCAAAAAAGTGGTCAAAACAGCATTGTGACGCTGATGTGTTTAGACAAGTATGTAAACATTCAACATGCCGAAGTTTGAACATGTTTTTCAACAGTACATCGTTTTTGGGTTTAAAAAGTTTTTATCCCATAACATATGATTCTTAAAATCATCAATATACTGCAATAGTAAAGTAACACTAACTTTGATCCCTTTCCTCCTGTAGTTGCCTATCTTTTGCCGCCCCTGCCTTGTCGATGTTCTTCATAACTCTCGAAAGTTTCATGAAGCTTCTGGAAAGTTTCAAACTTGCGCCGAGCATCTATCACACTAGCTGGACTGGTCACAGGATTGCCAGAGTTCTGAACATATATCTCACTAGCTGGTCTGGACAGAGTATTGCCAGAGTTCCGAACAACTATCTCACAGGCCTGTCTGGACAGAGTGTTGCCAGGGTCCGAACATCTATCTCACTAGCTGGTCTGGTCACAGGATTGCCAGGGTTCCGAAATAAATCTCACTAGCTGGTCTGATCACAGGATTACCAGGGTCCCGAACACATATCTCACTAGCTGATCTGGTCACAGAATTGCCAGGGTTCCGAACATATATCTAACTAGCTGATCTGGACAGAGTGTTGCCAGGGTACGAACATCTATCTCACTAGCTGGTTTGGTCACAGGATTGCCAGGGTTCCGAACATATATCTCACTAGCTGGTCTGGTTTCAACAGTACATCGTTTTTGGGTTTAAAAAGTTTTTATCCCTAAACATATGATTCTTAAAATCATCAATATACTGCAATAGTAAAGTAACACTAACTTTGATCCCTTTCCTCCTGTAGTTGCCTATCTTTTGCCGCCCCTGCGCCTTGTCGTTGTTCTTCATAACTCTCGAAAGTTTCATGAAGCTTCTGGAATATGATATGAATGCGAAAGAAATCAACATGTCTTACAAATCAACATCTTCATAATAACAGTATTCTAAATTTTACTTTATAATAGTCACTATTTGCTTATGGTGGTTCAATCGAAAATCATGAAAAGTGTTCAATCGAACACCATAAATACCATGGAGACATCATGGAGAGTATCCAATCGAAAACATGAAGACTGTTGCATTGAAAACCATGGAGGAACCATGGGGATCGTATCTGAAATTTGACATGCGTTTGTGGTTAATAACATCACTGGTACTGATGTTGAGTATATTATGTAGCATTATCACTAAATTCAAGAAGAAAAAATCATAGTATACATACAAATGCAAGAGAGAAGAGTCAATAGTTCCAAAAATATCGAATCCGTATCGGATCAATATTCTTAAGTCTTTATCTAGAATATGATTATTTGTCACGCTTTGATTACGTCTGTTCATATGAAGACCATGAGCATCTTAAAATACATGGGTTAATACGGCCCCTAGCTCCCAGTTAAGCGAAATTAAACACAAGTTACAAAACGTAACGCCATAAATCTTGCACGCTAGGCTCGTATTTTGCTATCATCATGCGATATGTATCGCCAAATTTGAGAAACTGGAAGCGCTTGGAAAGATTCTGCAACAATGTACACAGACTTTTTCTTTCTTGTTAGGGACGCGAACGAAGTTCACCACATGAATGCTCAATTTTTTTCTTGTTTTTCTCATGCTTATTGGAAAGCAAAATCTGTCATAAATACAGATATATATGTTTTTTCACTTTACTCTATCGACTTTTTTTCTTTCTCTGTCCTGTTTTTGTTTGTTTTGTGTCATATGCGTTTTTTTGCTGAAAATATTTGGGGGAGGAGGGCATTCCCCCGCACCCGTCCCCCTGTTCCGCCGTCCCTGGACACAGCTTTGTGGCTTTGAGATGACAATCGGAAAATTCTCATCCATCGATCAATCAATTATCCAACTGTATGACAACCGTGTTATCTCAACGGCTGAAGATATAAATTGCTAATATCGTGCAGGAGATGTAACACACGACCGCTGCGAAATGGAAGGATTGTTGATGGCTCGATATTCGAAATGTTATCAATCGGTCGATAAATGGCTTCCTTTTACCAAGTTTCGCTACAGCATGGCGGATATTCACCTGAATTGTGCTCAAGGCAGATACTTTCAGTTCTATGTAATTGTGTTTAATCAAAATTGCGTCTTACTCATTCATCTCCAAGCCAGGTCAACGTAAGCATATTGTGAGTTTCTTGTAATAAAGAATCTCGGAACAAATGGCAATGCTGCTAGCAAGACATATTGTTCCTATCATCAAATATGTGTTCTTTATGTAAACGAACACGTTCAGTAATCTCCCAGCAATCATTGTCGGCAAATCATGTCCATGCTGAGAATCAATGTGACGTATATGTGACATTTCATTGAGTCATCGTTGACGGCCAAGACCGCAGAATTCTAAGAAAGATAATATTTTCAGGCAACACCTACATGCAAGTACACAATAGTCAGAATACATTTCCAGTGGAAGCTTTGTTTTATAGGACATTCCGCACGTCGGCCCTCTCTCACTATGGTTTATTTCAGTAGAAATGGACAAAAAGAGTAAAAAATCATAATAAAAGACAAGAAAAGACAAAAAAAAATCATAACAAAAGACGAGAAAAGACAAAAAAGGCAAATAATCATAACAAAAGGAAGAAGGAACACTGAGAGAAGTAAAAGCACTTTGAGGGCAATATGGTATCGGTATACGCTTCATGCTATTTATTTACCACTTGCACGTGCTATTCATCATTATTATTTTTCAAGTATATTCATGTTCTAGTGGAAATAATTAAAGTAAGACGGTCTTTGAGTATGACAGAATAGTGAAGGTTCGAGAATATGCATACGAAAGAAGTTGATCAAAAACCGCCTATTGTTTAAGCATAAATCTACGTCGCATATATATGGAGCGAGTAATATCGTGGAGTAGCGAAGAGCGACGGTAATCTCTGCAACAGGAGGCTCAGATCGAAAGTAGGGGCATTAACGGGGAAATATTGGACAAATTTTCACGCTTCTGACAATCTTAATCTCATCAATTCTACATTTAGTAAAAAGCCTTCGAGTACATGTAGGACTGTAGTATGTAAACCCTGTAGACGGTTAGCAACATGTAACAACGTTTGTCTTTTACATATAACAGGTGAGCCACACCACTGCCAAATCAATCCGGAGTGGTTCATTATTTATTGATGTACCTTGTGGCAATGTCAGGACTCATCAATGTTCTTTTTCACTTCAGCGCCAGATTCTTCATTCCGGACAACACATCATATATATTTCAAAATGTCTAGTTCGGAGATGTACGATTGCAACACTTTCCTGCCGGCAGATTGTAGCAATTATACAATCCGTCATTATACAATTGGCCGCATCTCAGGATGCAGTATCGGTCAGTCAATTCAAGACAAGTTGAGTCTCCTTCTAGGTTAACGACAAAACAAGAACATTTGACGCTAAGTATTGTCGGGGTCCAAACGGCTGTCGTTGAATCAATAATTCTAAAGACAGCGAGGACTGGAGGCGCTATGGGCGGTGGCAACGGTGCCATAAAGTTGCACAGATCGCCATATAACCGCATATCTGATGCACTAGTATATCGCTGCGTGTGTGGTGAGCTGTTAGATCTCCGCGTGTCTGATGAGCTATTAGATCGCCGCGTGTCTGCTGTCTGATGGGCCATGTTAGGATTTCCCAGACCGCCTAGTCGTTGCTTTATTTTTAATTCATATGCATTTTATTTCACCATTTAGTTGTTTTGTTTTAAACTTATTTTATTGTCCTTAATAGGCAATGGGATTGTGGACAAGTTATTGCAACTTATGAACCACTCTCCCTACATAGCAATAATTAGGCAGCTGGACAGTTTATGTATAAAATAGTATACAAATAGATAAATAATATTAGACTTGTAAGGGTTTACCGGTACATGTTACACTGTAAATGATGTTTCTGGCAGAAGAACTAGTGAGCAATGACTACATTGTAGTCAAAACCTGCGGCAGTGGCAATAATGCAGTGAAAGACATCAGCGGATGTAGTGGTAGTTGTAGAAAAAAAAGCGCCATCTGCCAGTGTTTTCATGGCAAGGGAAGTAATTTTCAGCTTCTAACCCACAATTGTAGGAATTGCGCAATAGGTCTGATACCATGTATATATATATTCACTTTCCCCGTTCAAAATCCGACGATTTTGACTGGTCCGTGCCGTCTATACGAAGTCATAAATCGCTTTGGCAATGTCTTGGTACAAGTATCGTGTATGCTAAGTTTCAAAATATTCGATTCAACCGTTGAATTTTGCAAATCAATAAGGCTTTCAAATATTTGGAAATCCAAACAAATTTCAAGGATTTAGTCATAGCGCGAAAATCTACACTCTTCAGTCTCCCTTCTCGCTTACTTTGCTGAGCAAAATGGAAAATTTATATTTCCTTCGAAGTTAATTTTTAATGAATTTAGTATCACTTTGATCTGTAAAACTATGAAATGGGGCGCAAGGTTTTATCGAACTGTCCGAAAGGAATAATGACACCTTTCACTGTTCAAATTGAGGCCTGTAACAGTTTTGAGATTCGATTAGAAGAATTAAGTAAGTTTCTGCATTTGCGTGTGTTATCATCTGCACCTTGATACTCTTTTCCACGCAGCAAGTCAATACCAAGACAGGGTTTGTTCCTTCTATTTAAAAGATTAACTATTTCATTCTTAGAAAATATCGTCTCATCTGACACGTTCGACCAAGCCTTTTCGAAGGTTGCTAATTTTATTAATTTCTTTAAAAAAAATCAAATTCTACAAATAAGAAACATTTCTAGTCGGTATCTATGGATATCTCTCTATACTCAATTCGCGAATATGTTCGTCACTAATTCATGCCGAAGGTGACTTAAGTGCAATATTTCAGGGCTAGTTCACTAAACAAGGTATGTGTGTAAGAGAATGATGTCGAATTCTCGTTATTATCTTTTGATACATCAAATTATTGCATTCACGAAAATGACTGCCATTTTAAAGTCAATATGGAAGGTATCTAAGTATCGAAATCAAATTCAAAAATCCATCCAGAAATCAAGGCCCTAGCTTTTGAGAACGAGGTCAAACGGATCGGTTATATGGTCAGTATCTGCTAATATATGACGCAATTCCATTCGTGGAACTGATTGACAAAGTAACGTAAATTATGAAGTGTAGTGTAGAACCAGTAAATTCTAGCAGAAATGGGCTCTGGCTTGAGAGAATGATGTCAAATGCAGTATGTTTCTGCCCATTGTCTGCTGATACACATAAGTAGTGAACTTACGGGAGTGATTAATGCTAATCTAAACGGATTATGAGTGCCGAAGAGGGCGGTAACATCAATACCAGAGAAGCAAGGCCCTGACTTGCAAGAATGAAGATAGAGAGGCTGTGTTCCGAAAGAGGATCATCCGAAATAGCTATGTGCCAAATTTCATGTTTATAACCGAAAGTGCACAATATAACTGCACAACTATGATGTATTGTTCGAGCACAGGGTTGTCTAACTCATGAAATAGTAAATAGTCGTTCGTGTGTTATAAAACCAGTTGCGCATAAAGTCATGCAGTTTCGAGTATGCTAATCCAGAGATTGGAGGGTCATTGTTTCGATTCCCACAGAGGGTTAAATTATTATTCCTTTCAAGACATGTTTCCATATATGCGAGTTGCTTGGGGGCTAAAGTTAAACATCATACCAAATCGTCATTTCTATAAGTTAAACATCTTTATTGGGCGAAAGTAAACGTAATTGTTGCGTTTCTTTTTATGATGCATGATCTATAATTTGATACCAAGTATTATTCAATGTTAATCATAATGACAATGCGTTACTTGTCTAATTCTTCACCAATTTGTGAATTATCTAGATTGGGTAGATAAAATGATTACTAGAAGTAGTGAACTTATTTTTCTACTTTCTAAAACAGTCGCCTTTGACTGTATGCAAATTAGCTGAACCACTGACAAGGTTGCGACACTTCTTCCTTGGTATATAAGCAATTCAAGGATCTTAAAGCGTTCAGTGAAAATGGTGATATCTGAAGACAATGACTGATGTGTCGATCGTCAGCTTTTAAGCGACTGAAGTTTCCTGTGTCTTGACGTAAGAGAAATGAAGTCTGAACGGAAATAAACGAAGCAATAATTCATTCCACCGAATACAGTTGCAAATGAATTCAAATGTGCCTGTAGACAGAGTTGTCATGTGAGATCGGAGGTTGAAAAAGGTGTGGCAGAGATCACACTCTCTTAGCGCATGCGTATTTCAAAAAGTCACAAGAAGAAGAAGAACAACAAGAACAAGAACAACAACGCGAGCCTCCCGCAGGTAAACAAGTGATAAATGACTACATTGTAGTCAAAACCTGCGGCAGTGGCAATAATACAGTGAAAGACATATCAGCGGAGGTAGTGGTAATTGTAGAAAAAAGCGCCATCTGCCAGTGTTATCATGCCAAGGGAAGTAATTTTCAAATTGTAACCCACAATTGTAGGAATTGCGTAATAGGTCTGATACCATATATATATATTCACTTTCTCCCTTCAAAACCCGACGATTTTGACTGGTTCGTGCTGTCTATACTAAATTGACAGACGAACTCACAATGATCGCTTTGGCAATGCCTTGGTACAAGTATCGTGTATGCCAAATTTCAAAACATTCGGTTCAGTCGTTGCTTTTGGCAAATCAAAAAGGCTTTCAAATATTTGGAAATCCAAACAAATTTCGAGGATTTAGTCATAGCGCGAAAATCTGCTCTCTTCAGTCTCCCTTCTCGCTTACTTTGCCGATCAAAATGGAAAATTTATATTTCCTTCAAAGTTATTTTTCAATGAATTTAGTATCAGGTCTATCACTTTCATCTGTGAAACTATGGAATGGGGTTTAAAACTTTATCGAACTGTCCAAGAGGCATACTGACACTTTTTCACTATTCAAATTGAGGCCTGTTACAGTCTTGATATTCGATTAGAATAATGAATTAAGTTTGTTCACTCTTTCCCACACAGCAAGTCAATACCAAGACATGGTTTGCTCCTTCTATATAAATGATTAACTATTTCATTCTTAGGAAATATCATCTCATCTGGCATGTTCGGCCAAGCCTTTTCGAAGTTTGCTAATTTTATTATTATTATTTTTTTAATCAAATTCTGCAAATAAGAAACATTTCTAGTCAGTATCTATGGATATGTCGCTATACTCAATTCGCGAATATGTTTGTCACTAAGTCATTCAGAGGGTGATTTAAGTGCGAAATTTCGGGCCTACTTCACTAAACAAGGTCTGTGTGTAAGAGAATGATGTCGAATTCTCGTTATTATCGTTTGATACATCAAATTGTTGCATTCGCGAAAATGACTGCCAAGTTAAAGTCAATGCGAAACGTATCTAAGTATCAAAATCAAACTCAAAAACCCCTCCTGGAAAACAAAGGCCCTAGCTTTTGGCCACGAGGTCAACTAGATCGTTTTTATGGCCAGTGACGTAATTCCATACGTAAAACTGATTGACAAAGTAACGTAAATTTTGTATAGAACCAGTAAATTCTAGCAGAAATGGGCTCCGACTTGAGAGAATGATGTCAAATGCAATATGTTTCTGCGCATTGTCTGCTGATACACATAAGTATTGAATTTACGGAAGTGATTAATGCTATTCTAAAGGGATTCTGAGTGCGGAAGAGGACGGGAACATCAATACCAGCGAATCAAGGCCCTGGCTTGCGAGAATGAGGATAGAGAAGCTGTGTTCCGAAAGAGAATCATTCAAAATAGCTATTTGCCAAATGTCATGCTTGTAACCGAAAGTGCACAATATAACTGCACGACTGCGAGGTATTGTTCGCGCACAGGGGTCTCTAACTCATTAAATACTACATAGTCATTTCTGTCCCTTCGAAGTGGGCTACCATTTGAAATTGTCCGGTGATGAGTGAGTCCATCTGAATCCTTTCGTCGGCAAAATAAACATTCAAGATTCAAGATTGTACAAACACAATTATTGTACAAACACCAGTCAAAGGCAGAGTACAAAATTTTAAGAGGAATACAACAAGAGAAACAATGGAACAGTGACATGAATATTAATATTTATATATATGTTATATCTGAGAGATATGTTATATCTGAGTGTTACCGTTGATATTAGAACCTTGTTACCAGCATGTTTCTTATGTCCTGTGACGTTATTCACACTGGGCATGAAGGTGCATTAGGGGACTGTTGCCAGCATGTTTCGAGCTGATCTACTTTTGATGAAAATTTCTGGTGATTTTTGATTAAAATCACTGGTGATTCTAACTTGGGCCGTGCCCATCTTAATATTGGCAGGATTTCAACTGGGGGTCCAAGAGTTCAGTGCGTGTCGGAGTCCTAATGCCTACCCTATTTCGTAGGTCCTTTGACGTTATTCACACTATTCTCATATATAATAAATTCAATCCGGAAATTAACGAAGCAATAATTCATTCCACCGAATATAGTTGCAAATGAATTCAAACGCGCTTGAAGACAGTGTTGTCATGTGAGATCGGAGGTTGAAAAGAAAAGTGTGGCAGAGATCACACTCTCTTAGCGCATGCGCATTTCAAAAAGTCACAAGAAGAAGAACAACAAGGCGAAAATGAATCGTTCCCCCAAAGGATGTCCCGGGTAGAAATTGGAGTTGGTAGGTTATCAACCATTACATCCCTAATTTCTTGATATTTGTGACAATGGAAGAAAAAATGTTGGGCATCCTCTAAGGAGTCTCCACAATCACAACCCGCATTAGCGACCATATTAAACCGGGACAAGTCAGAATTTAATTGGCTGCAGTTATGTCTCATCTGTGTTTGTGTTATATTGAGTTTTCTAGTTTCCACAGAATAGTATTTCGGAACAGATTTAAGTTGTCTACCTTCAGCTCTATTTCTTGTTTCAGTATCAGTATTGTTCCAAAGTTGTATAGTTGAAGGGACGAAAGACTTTTTAAAGATGTTGAGTCTGGTTCTGGGGATCAAGTAGTTAAGATTATTTCTTAACATATTCCGGAGCCTCGTCGTTATAAATTTTTTGTATAATTTTGATTTTCATTTTTTCCCTTCTAACTTTCAATGTTTCCCATCCAGTTTTGGAATAGATTGCCTCTCTTCTTGCGAACATTGGCAGGCCAGTGACGATTCGCCCGGCGGATAATTGGATTTTTTCTAATTTTTCTGAATCGGTTAATGAACAGCCATCCCAAACAACCGAGGCATATTCCTTGATTGGTCTCACAAAGCTCAGAAAGACCTGTGCTAAAGCATTTCTGCTAAGCTTGAGCTTAAGTTTTCGCATTAATCCAATTCGCTTAGTGGCTGTTTCAATAATATGATCGATATGAGTTCCCCATTTACAATCATCTTGGAAGAATACACCAGGTGTCGATGGAAATTTGATACTTGTAGTAAAGTTCCGTCAAAAAAATTTCAGATTGGTTTAGCAAATTTCTATTACTGAATAAGAGTAAAATTGTTTTAAGGGCGTTAAACTGTAAGAGCCATTGCTTGGACCATTCGAGTAAGACTTTCATGTCAGTACAATTTCGGTAATGTCTACAGATTTGCAATGCAGACACGAGTCATCAGCGAAAAGTCGGGTGATACTTGTAATTTTGTCCGCTATATCATTAATATATATATAAGGAATAACAGGGGACCCAATACCGAGCCTTGAGGAACTCCAGCATTAGTGGTACGAATATTTGAAGACGTATTCCATTTAGTTGTTAATGGTTGAAGAGCAAAATGAAAGATGAATTTTGGGAACAGTGTTAAATGCGGGTGATACTATATAATGTATTTTTGTCAAGGTATCAAAGTGTGTACAGTCAATAATATAAGGGGTTCATGATCTACTATCGCAAGTCTACTTCCCATCTTTGTACGTACACAACCTACCAGAAAAAAAATTGAATTCTTCTATGAATATTTGCAGACGGTACATTCTAACTATTTTCAAACAATTGTATAACACAGGTAATTCCGCGGTCAACAAAGAGGACGAAAACTACTGCAACTATCATTTCCGAGTTAGGTTATATGGCGACTTTTTTTTCTTTTTTATAGCGCACGCTGGAGTTTCCGGTATTATAGATCGAGTTGTAGTCCCCCTTCGACTTTTGAATCTGCTCATTTCTTATTTCTTTTCTGTCTTTCAGGTGATTTTGCTAACTTATGCCCACTCATGTGCTAGGGTTAATAGTTGGCCATCTCGAGGTACAAACGGAACGAACTGTATTGATTCCGGCCCAATGAGGCGATTCGTTTTGCCGCATTCTTGCGGGTTCTGATATAGAATTATTGATGACTTATACCTCTATTAGTTTGTATCAATAATTCACTGTTCGACTGCTTGAATTGCTATTTAATATATCGATAATTTTCTTCTGACAAAAATATAGTTCATTAGCGCAAAAAAGTAAAAATTATTCGTAGTTGCTTTTGGTCCCCATCAGAAGATAAATAGTCTGGTTCTTTAACCCTACCAGGTATGGGCTTTTGTTACCTACCATGGCGAGGGGGCAGCATTTCACCCACTTCTTGAATTGTTTTCTTACCCCTTCAGTAATGGAGCCAATATGAATGTCAGCGATCAATCTTTAGAAGCATATACAACACTCAGTTCACTGTTGTGCTCCTCGATTCGATATTTTTATCCTATTCTAGACGTCGTGTGTCATTCGCAAATTGACCCCGGTGTATTTTATCAAACTTGCCTCTAAATCGCGATACAGTATTATGTTTGTCTCAAGCGTCAATATAGATACATGCTAATTGCAAAGAAAATAAGGCAACGTTTATATAATTAAGTTGATCTGTTAGTTTGTACGATCCGTACGGCCACACAGATATTGACGAACTCTCTTGCAACTCTGTAAGGACAGCAGGGTAATTAACATAAACAAACATGCAACTCTGTCAGGACAGCAGGGTAATTAACCTAAACAAACATGTAACTCTGTCAGGACAGCAGGGTAATTAACCTAAACAAACATGCAACTCTGTCAGGACAGCAGGGTAATTAACCTACACAAACATGCAACTCTGTCAGGACAGCAGGTAATTAACCTAAACAAACATGTAACTCTGTCAGGACAGCAGGGTAATTAACCTAAACAAACATGCAACTCTGTCAGGACAGCAGGGTAATTAACCTAAACAAACATGCAACTCTGTCAGGACAGCAGGGTAATTAACCTACACAAACATGCAACTCTGTCAGGACAGCAGGGTAATTAACCTACACAAACATGTAACTCTGTCAGGACAGCAGGGTAATTAACCTAAACAAACATGTAACTATGTCAGCTAAGCAGGGTAATTAACCTACACAAACATGTAACTCTGTCAGGACAGCAGGGTAATTAACCTAAACAAACATGTAACTCTGTCAGGAAAGCAAGGTAACCTAAACAAACATGTAACTCTGTCAGGACAGCAGGCTAACCTAAACAGGCTAACCTAAACAAACATGTAACTCTGCCAGGACAGCAGGCTAACCTAAACAAACATGTAACTCTGTCAGGACAACAGGCTAACCTAAACAAACATGTAACTCTGCCAGGACAGCAGGCTAACCTAAACAAACATGTAACTCTGCCAGGACAACAGGCTAACCTAAACAGACATGTAACTCTGCCAGGACAGCAGGCTAACCTAAACAAACATGTAACTCTGTCAGGACAGCAGGCTAACCTAAACAGACATGTAACACTGTCAGGACAAGAGGCCAGCCTAAGCAAACATGTAACTCTGTCAGGACAGCAGGGTAACCCCAAAAATATGTAACTCTGTCAGGACAGCAGGTTAACCTACACAAACATGTAACTCTGTCAGGACAGCAGGGTAATTAACCTAAACAAACATGTAACTCTGTCAGGAAAGCAAGGTAACCTAAACAAACATGTAACTCTGTCAGGACAGCAGGCTAACCCAACAAACATGTAACACTGCTAGGACAGCAAGCTAACCCAAACGAAATGTAACTCTGTCAGGAAGCTAACCGAAACAAACATGTAACCCAAACAAATGTGTAACTCTGCCAGGACAGCAGGCTAACCTAAACAAACATGTAACTCTGCCAGGACAACAGGCTAACCTAAACAGACATGTAACTCTGTCAGGACAGCAGGCTAACCTAAACAAACATGTAACTCTGTCAGGACAGCAGGCTAACCTAAACAGACATGTAACTCTGCCAGGACAGCAGGTTAACCTAAACAAACATGTAACTCTGTCAGGACAACAGGCTAACCTAAACAAACATGTAACTCTGTCAGGACAGCAGGCTAACCTAAACAGACATGTAACTCTGCCAGGACAGCAGGCTAACCTAAACAAACATGTAACTCTGCCAGGACAGCAGGCTAACCTAAACAAACATGTAACTCTGCCAGGACAACAGGCTAACCTAAACAGACATGTAACTCTGCCAGGACAGCAGGCTAACCTAAACAAACATGTAACTCTGTCAGGACAGCAGGCTAACCTAAACAGACATGTAACACTGTCAGGACAACAGGCCAGCCTAAGCAAACATGTAACTCTGTCAGGACAGCAGGGTAACCCCAAAAATATGTAACTCTGTCAGGACAGCAGGTTAACCTAAACAAACATGTAACTCTGTCAGGACAGCAGGGTAACCCCAAAAATATGCAACTCTGTCAGGACAGCAGGCTAACCTAAACAAACGAGTAACTCTGTCAGGACAGGAGGGTAACCTAAACAAACCAGTAACTCTGTCAGGACAGCAGACTAATCTAAACAAACAAATAACTTTGCCGGGACAGCAGGGAAACCTAAACAAACATGTAACTCTGTCAGGGCAGCAGTGTAACCTAAACAAACATGTAACTCTGTCAGGACAGCAGGGTAGCCCAAACAAATTTGTAACTCTGTCAGGACAGCAGGGTAACCTAAACAAACATGTAACTCTGCCAGGACAGCAGGCTAACCTAAACAAACATGTAACTCTGTCAAGACACCAGTGTAACCTAAACAAACAGCAGGGTAACATAAACAAACACGTAACTCTGTCAGGGCAGCGGGGTAACCTAAGCAAATCAAAAAGGGCATATGACGCCTATACTGGGTCAGGTCTCGTGAATCTTTATCGAGAGAGATATAGGGTTAGAGAAAAGGACTCAGATGATGACTCAAATTGTATAGCTGTTATTGTTTGAACGCATTTTGTCTTTTGCAAATATAAATACAAGCCATTTCCCAAAGAGTCACCTTCCGATGATTGCCAAATTCACTGGTGCAAAAAATTGGAATTTAAGAAACAGAAAGATGAATTTGCCAACATCCTAGCCTACACACCTAAGCTCCCTGCCGGTGAAAACATTGTGTACCGGAGCGGTATGGTACCATACGGGTGACTATGTCGTCACCGTAACGGTACCGTGGCGGTATAAGAGCGGTCCGTCGATGATTGTGTGTCCGCTCCGGTACCGCTACGGTACCGCTATGGTGACGACGTCGTCACCGCTACGATACCATACCGCTCTGGTCACAATGTTTTCACCGGCGAGGAACTTACGTGTGTATTATCGGGCAAATCGAACACATCAAACATCAATGTCTGGTGTACCAGTCATGAACTGACTGTATTTTATTTCATCAGAAACCCTTGCTGGCAGGACTGATATACATGTTTGCCCACCACGATTCACTTCATAGCTACAATATACAAACCTGTCCTGCGTTTATGTCATATTTTAAATGAAACGCTGGGGCGTGTTCCCGTTCAGTAATCAGGAGATATACAATTATTTGGTGTAAATGTTAGGTTTAATGGTGTTTGCACATGTTCCGATAAAGTACTCTTTTGTTCTTCTTCCGAAAGACGAACGATATAAGGTTCTGTGATCAGAAAAATATGCCGTTGGGACTAATAAAGTGTAACTTGAGAACCGTGATAGCTGGATGGAGTGATGGAATGTTTGATGTGCCAGCCTTCAATCATTTTCGTGAAACAATTCATACAGTTAAAATAACAGGCAGTTAGTTACAGCTTAGGATAACCTACAACCAGGGGAAGGAGTTCAAATGAACAGATTATCAATGTACTGGACAGGAATGGAATGTGTTCGTCACTTCTTTTCCACTCGAAATAATGGGCAGGCATAATAGACAGTGTGAGACCAGATCGCAGCTGGAGAAATTAGCTACATTATTTCCCATACTCATAGCGCTTTTTTTTCCTGATGAAGATCGATATTACAAACATCTTAAACATATATGAAAGAAATAAAATCGTTGGTACTTCGAATGCAAAAAAGTGATTTTGCGACGAGGGACACTCGAGCCCCTCACTGAGGCTGCTTCTTTTGACGTTTAATATCGAGGTGCAAGGCATGTGATTGTCCCGAATTCGGATCTTCGCAGATGCGGCCATTTCGGACACACTCTAATATACAGGTATTCAGATATAACCTGATTTCGCATGGTATCTATCAGACAGTAGCATGCGTGGAATGATGCTACAAAACAGAGAGAACAACTACAATAGAGCTTGTGGGATATTAGTGTTCTCAAAACTACACAATGAGCTAGCGAGAATTACCAGTAGACTCATCCACACACTCTGCGTTCCTTCTCGGCATGTCAACTTTTCACAACAAAATCTTGGCCACGTCATAACGATCTCCTTGAATCGAAGCTCCTGAAATTTGATGATATGTATCTCACACTGCAAGCAAAATAATAATGTAGTGTGGACCTTCTTCGGGACCATGATTTGTAATGTGTATTTGATCCCGTTTTCCTCAGGCTAAATTCAACATCAGCTCTTGCAAAGAGAGCCTGCAAATACTTAAACTTAACTCAAATATACACCGCGGTTTTGTAACGCCATTCAGAAGACGAAGAATTGCCGTATGTCTGAATAAGCTACCGTATATCAGATTAGATTGCTCTGTCATTCATCAATATCAATTACGGAGAATTTGTTTTATAACCAAGGACTTGTACTATTGTGTACATGTTGACATGATTATATGTTT